>VYYJ01001028.1:0-38098 GCA_021029165.1 Cyphoderus albinus
CGTCAGGTTAGGTTTTAAATAAAAAGATGAATTTCCTTCTTTCTTTTGTTAGGTTAGGTTTAAATCATAAAAACACTAATTTCCTAATTTAATTCGTTAGGTTTTGAATCACAAAAACACGAGAATTTGCTTCTTTATAATGTTAGGTTAGGTTAAAATCACAAAAAAGAAGAAAAGATTTTCTTTTGTTGTTAGGTTGGTTAGGCTTAAGGGAATGCTAGGTTACAATGCATTTTGGTGGTCACTCTGACCCCTAGAACTTCCGTCCGGTTGGTTTCCGAAACAAAATTCCAACGGATTTGAACACTGCTCGTCGAGAGCTTTCGAATGGTGTATCATATGTCGCCCAACTAAAACGGGAGTTATTCGCCCTTTGTTCCATTATTATGTATGTACTGTACAAAAATTGAGTAAAAACAGGAGCTCCATCCTTTCTTTTGTTTACAGAGTACATCAATGAAGACTAATAAAAATCAGTGAAACCCCCTTTCGAAGCTGCTGGATGCTTATACTGGTGAAGTGGTGAACCAAACTAAAAATAATCCCAAACAGACGACCATGATTACTTTTTGACAAAACAAGCTCACACGTGATTCCATCAACCATGCCAACGGAATTTAGCTAATTAAGTTACAATTTTGCAGTACGGACGCGTAAACTAAATTCACGGTGGTATATCGTTTATTATAATGATATCATAGTGTGTAACACCCAACCAGACAGTCTATACTTTATGTAAGAGTGCTGGATGGAGAATAATAAAAGGAGTGAAAAATATGTCATCCATGGACACTTCTACATATATGAATAAATGGAGGAGAGAAAATGTCAGAAGTTCATGACAAATGGTTAACTCAAGCCGGAGCAGCTTACTTCTTTTCCGCTCGCCATATCCGCACTTTTCACTTTTCGGTTTGGACGCGTAATCTTCGGGGAAAAAATCGTAAGTGAGAGGAAAGAAAAGGAGGTAGACGATGTTTATATGTAGTGTGATGTGATTCAACTCCTACACACGGTAACTAGAATCTAGGTATGCTATGCTATCTGTGACATATTGTTTAGGAGTGGAGAAGTGACACACAAAATATGGCCTGGCTCATGCTCGCACATACATTGTTGGCTTGGCTTGACCAAATTGCCACTTTTGGAATGAAACGTAGAAGTGCAGTTACAATGCAACGAAATGTGATGAACGCTTTCCTGCTTTATCTTTGGGGCACATTCTGCTCTTTTTGATCACGACTCACGGCTCCAGCTCACATGATGAATTCAGTTGATGGTCTTAATGGTACAACGGTGTGCCATTGTCGAAAAACACGATCATCATCAGAGTTTGCCTGTGGATGTGGAACTCGTAAACACATTGCATGTTGTTGTTTTGAATGTTAGGGTCTTGCTGACCAAACGGGAGTGGCCTCCTCAAAACGAATAGGTCGTCTTCAGTTCATTTAAACTTTATGTAAGAACAATATTATTATCTAGGGAATGTCCACGCTCCACAAGATGTGACCACAACGAGAAGAAAACAAAAGTTAAATTGAAATGGGAAATGAAATCAGTAAAGGGCGTCGTGTCACAAACTTTTTACCTTCAGTTCAGAAGAGAGGAGGAAGGATACTAAAACAAGGGAAACTGAGGCAAAGTTCTTTCACTTTGGTGTTCGTTTCTTCAGTGCTCAGTCACAGTAATGATGTAATAGTGTTTGGTTTTTGTTTCTTTCAAATAACGTCAAATTCAATTCATGTTTGTTGTGTGTACATTATGTACACATTTGTTGGAACACATGTTTACGTTGTGACAGTTTGAATGTCACCGAGGCAGATGATGGCTAACGAGGGAGGAAATCAAACTTGGTTATACTTGCCATAAAATAAATAAAAAGAGTAAAAATAAAAAAGAAGGACAGACGGAGCACAGTTTTTGTTTGCTATAAAAAGTACCTGTGTGGCCATGAGTGAATTGTGAACTGGACGAAGTAGTAACTTATTAAATTTTTCAAAGACCTCTTATCATCTGTCAATTCTATGTCGCTGAGTCAAAGTCAGCATTCAATGTGTAACTAAAAGTAAAAAGATTAGTTGGAAGCCTTAAAATTTGAGTTAGACATTTTTTCACTAGGGAGCAGAGTGCCTCCAACTTCCTTTTATTTTCGTTAGTCCTTTGATCACTGAAGTGATATTTGATTTTCATTACGCCTTCAAATGTTTGTCTTCCTTCTGCTACATAGCAATATAAAAAAGAGAAAGACATTTTCCTCATGACCTGACCGGTTCCGAAAACTTGCATGCAGTGAGCATCAATGAAGGACGGGAAGAATAGGAGTATGAAAAAATGATAAAAATGGGATTAATGACGGAATTCAATTTCACCGGAACCTTTGATACATGTCCTATCCGTGGATTCGATAAGTGTGCAGTACTTATCGGGATGGATGTATTTATTGGCCTGAGAGGGAGACAAGAGAAACTGAGAATAAGACGATACTCTGTGTGCTATGTTCGGTGGAAGCGGAGCGATTGATGATTGGAAAAAGAGGAAAAAAATCTGTTTCTTTCTTGGAAAAGGAATTTGGTTTTTTTCTTTCTTCGATGGATAAGACAAGAGTTTTTTCCTTGTGTTCCACCTCAGCCAATCTCACCAAACTCCATACATTGGTTTGTGTCTGATGTGTGCCACGGCAAAAAGGAGAAATCCCAGATTGTTCAAGAAATGAGAGTATGTAGGAAAAAGAGGCGAAACAACAATTCATATGAGAGAAAGACATAACACTGAGAGAGAGAGTGTGGAAAAAGAAGTTCTAATCTCTGTTGTAAGAAATCTCTTTTCATTCCCTGAAAACGGATGAAAAGTTGAGATATTGAGCATTTGGGCCGTGAAATAAGATATCTGAGCCAAGGTTCGTCTTTTTCACATATCTTTTTTTTCGTCTTTTCTTTCTTCGTCTCTCTCTGTATGTGTGTGTCTGGAACTCTTGCTTGCTTTTGCTTGCTTGGTTGACTCACTAATAAAAAAGAGGAAGGATGGAATGGAAAGGGAGTAGAGGACAGACGATTTAAGAATAAAGACAAGGGTAAGGTGCATGCTATGCTATGCTATGTGTACATCCTCAATCTCGCTATATACACTTATTTCTCTCACTCCTCTTTTAATCCTCATCTCATCTCCTCTCAAAGTGCTCACTAGATGATACGATGGCAAGTCAAGAAAGTGAAGAAAAAGCTTATAAGATGATATAAGATGAATAAGCGGTAAAGTAGGCGACGAACTTAAGCAATGAAAGTATTGCAGGCCGACGGAGCAACCTCAAAAGTGGAATAGATACACACATGGCAGATATTACTATTTTTTGTTTCATTTCCCGTCTGTTGATGATGTGTTTGGTTGATATTGTGATATATTTTTACCTATTGTACAAAACATGGTAATTCCAATTCGTTGTACATACATTTTATCTTGTTCGAGAAAAAACAACGAGGAATCAAGTCCAACTGGCGGAGGTGGGCGGCGGCGGCATCCCTCTTTTCTTATTAGATTCGAGCAATGTACTCAGAAGAAAGTGGAGCTAATGTAAGAGATATAAGAACGAGTAGCAAAGTGCTTAAGTCGAGGAAGACTTGAATGGATTGAAAAAAGATGAAGGAAATAATAATAGAAGAAGAAAATAACTATTTTCTCGCCACTTTCACTTTTTCACTACTATTTTTATTACACGACAAAAGAAAATATGTTCCACTGATTTTGTGGCATTCGTTTGTCTGTCTTATTTTAAAGTATATAAAAGGTAATGGTAATTCTCCACGGACTGAGGGATCATTCTTGATATAAAATATATAAAAGGTATACTACTAATAGTAATATTGAGTCTTTGGGAGACTCTGGAATTATTGTTGTCGTATTCTTATTGATATTTCTCTGTAATTTTTCAGTACTTTAATGTTGTCGAAGTACAAAAGTGTAAATACCGTATGGTTCTCTTTCAAATTATTTAGACCTTCGCTTCTCGTCCTTTTTCTTAATACTTTTTGTATAGCCCTTTTTACATTTTTCCCCGCAGAATCCATAAAGTTGTGTATGACGAAAAGGAATTGTAAAGGTGAGCGCTTATATATATGGTTTCCACTATTACATTTTATCATCTCATCTTTTTCTCTCCAGGGATTAGGCTTCACCTTTCCATCATATAACAGTTTCCACCCAAGCAGAAAGTAATCAAAGAATTGGGCAAAAAACTCTGGGAAACACATTCCCGAAATAACTTCATTTCTATTTTTTCACTCTACGAAAAACCCGATGAGAAGGGAACTTCCCAGTTTCTTGTTGCTTCCACGCATCCCTTCCTAAGTTAAGGCAGTTTCTCACTCAGATAATACCAATGTACATTGCCGTACTCGAAGAAATGCGTGGAATTGTCTTTTTATACTATTTACAATTACAGTAACGAGAAGTAACAGCATGGCATCCGGAAGTATAAGACAAAAAATAATAATCGTACGGGAATATGTATTAAAGAAAGAATCGGATATTTTTCTTTAATTGTGTGATGGATGAATGAACGAGTGAAAAAAATTGTGTCATTTCTCCTGGCAATTCATAAAACGCAGTCTTTGAGTTTCTGGGAGAGAGATGGTAAGATAAAAATGAATTTCCCAATGAAATTGGATAGAAAGTAATCAGCTCATTTAATTGCCTTCCTGCTGCTAATACGTTCGTTTACATTACAATCTGTAACTGCGTCGTGTAGGTATCCTGTACATGAAATCAGATAAAATGGGAAATCATATTGACTTTTATCTTATTACTGGTAGATGAAAAAGTTGGATCTAAGAGAGAATCAAAAAAAATCATTTAGGAAGATTTCACGATCGGAGAAATAAAACGTATACAGAAACTACAATAAGGGCAAATATAGTTAAAGTATGTCAGTGATTAAATAGAGAATAATTATTTTTTTGCTCTCTTTGAGATTTAATCATGTACAAAGATGATAAAAAAGTCCAATATCTTAACAGTATCTTTCAGTTCGACCCGCCAAAATTTTTATATAGCCAAAGGATGTTGAGAGGAACCTTGTATCAGAACAGTATACAAGCCGGTAAAGATAAAGAGTTTGTTTAGATAGTGGACCAAAAAAAATGAAGGGCTTCTGGATGCTTGTGACACATAATTAGATTTATAGAGTGGATAAAAAAACGAAGACGGTAATAGTACATGACACTTTTAGCCAACTGAATACTTTCACTTTAGATAAACACTGAACGGAGCAATAGTACGTGACCAATAAAATTTTGCTTCAACTCAACTTCCGTCAGTATTTTCATTTTCTGCTCCACTTTTTTGCCGTGGATTAAACTTTGGAGAATGTCCGTCACAATTTTACCAAGTTTACTTGTGAGGATAAAGTGATGAGGTGTGACGGAGAAATGAAACGCTGTCCGATTTTTAATACAATCGTCGTTCTGTGAATTTGTGAACGTAACGTTAACATCTGCAATCGTACTTTCTCTTTTTTATTTCGGTACAAAATAAATTGGCCGCGTTGACGAATAAGGTAAATAAATGAGAGCGGTGTACAGTATTACGGTTTGATGAAAATGTGTTAAAAAGGCTTGAAGCTCTTGAAGTTTAATTATAAAGATGCTGTTTCCTCCCTGGTACTTTCGCCATATCTCATTCGTTTCTATAATTATTTCTGTCAGGTTGACTTCAGCACTTCTGTGTAAATAAAATGCACACGTGGATTGGGTTTACAGGCAATTTGCATTTTAGGCTGACAAAGTAAAATAAGCAAACCCAAGAACCTCATTTGGTCGATTTTGTTAGTTTATAGGCGTTGACTAAGTTAGTTTTTCAAGGAAATGTTGAAGAGCAGAAAAGGATCAGACCAAATCATCTTTAGGAGCTTATTATTTAGGCAGAGTGAACATCATCAAAACAAGACAAGCGATTGTTATTTTACCTAAATAACAGCAATAACAGCAATAATAATCCTCTGAGAGTAGTTTTTCATTGCTGCATCAGCGGAGAATTGAACAGACGATGGGAAAATATGAAAGCTAAGAACGAGTCCGGAGAAAACCCTAGTGATGTGGTTAAATATTACTATCAGCACAAGCAAAGATCTAACTCAACACTGTGGCCTTATCTTGAAGTGAGATGTGATCCGACCCAAGAGCCAATATTCTGTTATTCATTTTGTGTAGTATGAATGCACGATGCGTTCAAATTTTATAAACCCTTATTCACATCACTTCTCTTAGTTTGCACTTGCATGGCCATTGTACATATTTTCGTGGTTCCAACTGTCTGGTCCAATTCACTTGCTTCGCTTCGCCGGCCAGCAGTCTTTGGGAGGCGTCAAATCATGCTCCGTAGTGCAAATCAGTTTGCTTTGCTGTTGTAAAAATGTTATTTTTTGTTTGCTGCAAATTGAGCGAGTGAAAAGTTCTTTTGGAAGTTGGAGGTTTCTTGCACATCCTCAAATCAATGCACGTTTTGCTTTTAGTTTAGTTCAACCAACATCATCATCATCATCAAATTCGTTCGAGAATGAGATTTCACGTGTCTGACAATATTTTTATCCAACAAAGTTCATCATTTTTAAACCGTTGCTCAACCTTTTCAGGTTCTCCGTTTCTCATTTTATCGATATTGAGATTGAAATAAAAGTGTGAAGGCGGAGATAGAAAGTCATTTCTTTGCGACTTCCTCCTTGCGAAGCTATTTAAGACCCCGCCGTGTGAAAATTCCTGCCTGGTGCGTCAATCAATCCATGCACTTGTGTGAAGTATGGAGTTTATTGCTTCGTAAAATGATGCATGTAACCTCAATCACTTCATGACTTGACAACTCCTTTGCATTTTAAATACGTTTCTCATTTTCTAGAGAGCTTCATTCTTCTAAGTAATCGAGCCACTAACGCCATGAATGCTCCCTAAAAATTCCAAGTTTCGACAGTTAAAAAATCTGTCCTTCTCTCACAATCTACACATAAGTGGTATACGGGCTGGCGGTTTACTTTAGGTGCTCCAAAGAATAAAAAAGTAGTAAAAATATAATTTGAGAGAGGAAAGAACTCTGCCTCTCTCTCATCTGTCGAGTAAGTTGATTTGGTATGAAAACTGGGAATTCCTCAAGTAACAGAAGACTGTTCAGCGCGTTCTTCCTGCTTTTTCTTTTTCTTCCCAGAGCGTTTTCGTAACTCTGTCAGTTTGAAAAAATAGAACACAAAACAAGCTTATCGTTTTGTCGTTATGACTGACTCAAGCTGTGACAGTACTTGTAAATACATATTATAGAGAATCCAGTAACTCACTTTCACTCCCACTCTCTTTTCCCACTCCACTTTCTTTTTCCTTCAGAGCTAGACTTGAGATATGAGTATGAGAGTATGAGAGTCATGCCATAAATCCAGCCAGTCAGCAGAAGTTAGTAAAGGCAAGGAAGACAAACCAGAAAAAGATTATTTGTAGTGTTGTAGGTAGGTTCCAACCCCAAGGTAGATATTTATATTATCCATCATCTTGATACGAAGAATGACCCAGAAGCCATTAGCTACAGAAGGGTCTCTGCTCAACTGAAACTGAACCGAGTGCCAAAAAGGTGCATGCCTTTCGCTGCTTGCTCATATTATATTCACCGTGTTACAAGCACTAGACTTTCTCTCTCGTCACAAAATTTCCCCTTGATTATTCCGGAGTGTGTAGCAAATACAGTAGACGTTGTGGTTGCTGCGGTGTAAAAATTTTACATTTAAAATAAATTTCAGGTTCCGCTCATGTTTGAAAATAAAATGAGAGTCACAACTGGACTGTATTTTGAAGTGAAAGCTTCTTTCTCTGACAATTTTCACTGAAAGTATACTTTGTGACGACAGAGTCAAATATCAGGAATATGGATGACAATCGTACTTGGTGCAGTGCGCTTTTTGGGACAACACACAGAACTGAAAATGGGGTATATTTATATTTATACCTACATTACGAGGAATTTCCATATATTCAGTCACATTTATTATGATTATTATTATTGGACCCAGCAGAGTCAAAACTGGAATACTGTGTTGCTACTATGGTATGTTGCATCATAATAAAGAATGTAATTCCAGTACGTGGAATGCACCACTTCCTCTCTCCACTGCTTCACTGATGCGATGTGAGTGATCTTAAATTCAGTAGCTCCCTTTTGTTTTCACGTTACACTCACTCCCTTTGTGAAACATTTACAACCTAAGAAGCATGTGTTGCATACCAATCGAGGTACAGAAAATCGTAAACTGGCAAAAAAAAATTATATATTTTTTTGCTTTTTCCATTTTGTATTTTTGTATCTTCTTCTTTAAAATTCGTATGTACACATTGATTTAAATACATGTTTACGTCAGTAGCTTTCTTTCCTTGCTAATATTAAATTCAGTTTCAGTCACTGCTGCTGTCCCTGTGCATTTTATGTGTCCTTTTTCTTGACTCGAAAGCCATCCAAACGAAAAAAGAAACAAAGAAAGAAGAGACAGCTGAGTAGGTTTACATTTTTTCTTTCTTTCCATTTGTTTACTTACACAAAACACACTTCACAATAGCAGCCACATGCAAGCAACTATTTACGTATACAATTTCCCTTATCCCTTTTGTCCCTTTTTACATCCTCGAAAATATTCAGTTATGCTACGTAACACTTTTTTTATTTCACAAAGTTAAATTCAGTTGAGTCCGGTTCTAGCTCTTATGCGTGTTCTTTTCTAGTATCGAGTATTTACATCCGCTTACTTTAGTGGACGAAGACCATACATCAGAATTCTGGAGCTCAGCCTTGGATATTTATGCATTACATGCACTCACTCAGCTCGTTTTTATTTTACATTTGGACATACTGGATCACTCTTATCATTTCCCTTCTTTTTACTTGCATTCACTCACAAGAATTTTTTCCACTTTTTTCAGGAAAAGCATAGTATTATACAATTCACAACTTTCTCATATGATGAGGTACAGTATTTGGCATATAAGCAATTTATAAGTTTAATGCAATTCATGCATCACTGGAGAAAGGAGTAGCAACGAGAGAGACAGAAAGTGAAGCAGAGGTGTAGAATTCTTCTCTTTATGAAGATTTTAGATGCGGTAAATGTGATGTACGGAAATAGATGAAAAATTCAGCCAGATGCGGCAAAGAACAAAAAGGTATTTTTTACGCTTGTCAAGAAATTCGTGTGCTTGTTTACGGTTCAATTTTGATGGAATTTTAAAAATAAGAGAATATGGCTAAACATTAATATGGCTACAACTACAAATAGCATGTAAAGAAGGAGAAAGTAAAAAATAAGCATAAAACGCTAGCTATCTTTTCTGGCTCGTGAAGCTAAGACAAAAGGCAGCTCAGATAAAATGGAAATGTGGAGCAAAAGATCTTTATATTTTAGTTTGTTGAAGGTTGCAGACAACTAAGGTCGTATCTAATGTAATGTAATGTCGAAAGTAGCGAAAATAAATTTATTTTTCTGCAAATAACATTCTAACACAGAGAGTGAACAGAAAAATAAATTGTAAGAAACATCTCTAGAAGGCCGACTTTGTTTCTGCTTCGCTCCGATGTTGTGAAAAGTTCCTCTGAGAATCATTCTTATGGTTTGTCGAAATATTGCAAAAAAGCGAGAGGCTTTCGTCAATTCACTCGGGTATTAAAAAGTAGCTTTCCATCTTTCACCAGAGAAAAGAGTTGCGAATTGTGAACTCCGTGGGGAATTACAAAGTGCTTAAAGCTCATGTTTCATCTTATCTCTCTGGCAGATGTCATCTCGCACTTGTGAGATTCTCTCTTATGTGAACATACCCCATTTTTCGTTTGATGTAAAAGTCTAACTTACAATTGTTACTTAGGGCAAAAAATAGGGTAACGTGTTTCATTGCTTTAATAAAACATCTTTTGCGTTACTTACAGTAGTTTAGTCACGCACAACTAGACTCAAATAAAAGTATAAAATATGCAATTTTATTACTTGATGAAAAGTGAAACAAAATATCTCACGGTTTGCACATAGTTTAAGTGAATAAATTTATGAGTGTGTTATGATACTTACTTTATTCTATGATACTTAGCTTTAGTTATTACATTTTTCAAATATTAACGTTGCATTATTTGGAAGCAAATTATCAAAAAACTTCTTTAATGATTCTAGCTTAAATGATCCGTGCTCCAATATTTTATTTCACGGTGACATAAATGAATACCTACTAATTATATTGTACTCTATGTATATATAATATATATTATATTACAGAGAAAGACCATGAAAACCCCAGTGCCCCTAATCCACTGACAAAAAATGTAGCGATTTTTATTGTCGTAATTTTAAAGGGTCACTAACTAATTGTAAATGTAAGGTTATGTGCACTTAAGCTTTCCATCCGTTGACCCTTGTCTATAATTTTGATCAATCTACATGGAATTTCACAGACACATGGCCAAACACATTCCAAAGACGGGGATTTCTTACTTTTTTGATATCTTAAATGTTGGGAAAAACATCATTAATAATGCTTTTGGTGATGCTAAGAATGAACATTGTTACCAATGGTCTTTTCAGTTTTTGAGGCCCAAACACGAAGATGTAAAAAAAGTAAGAAAAACTCGCCATTGGTCATTAGATAATTAGATGGTCATGTAAAGTCCAACTGTCACGTACTGATTAGTACTCTACAACCAAGGGTCGTCTGGTGAATAAACGTGCAGTGCAATTAAACTTATTTAGTGACTCTCGAATGTTGCCGACAATAACATTTACAAACTGTTCCGTCAATGGAAGTGACCCAGCACCATTAATTGCTCTTGAACTTGCTCATAGACATTATATAAACTTTTATGTCATATGTAGCCTACAATTTTATTGGCAATTAAACTGTATGTAACTAACCATAACTTTCATTTTAACATTTTAGCATTGACATTTGCGTTTAGTACAAACAAGCAAACGATGTCAACACATGAATTATGAAATTCATTTGGATTCAGCACGTAATAATTATCAGACTGTAGCAGTCTCTTTAATATGCTTAGTGTGTCACTGAGCCAAAAGTCTTTTAGTATGAAAAATACCAACCAAAGTGGGACTTTTCCCTGTTGGGATTTTCACAATTTTTGTACCATAAATTTTTACCGTCTTTTTATGATTGGCCAACATAATAATTTGTAGCAAGTTTTAATACTTGGAAAAGAATTTGAATATGGTTCGTTAAAATTTATTGTAAAAACACTAAAAAGTCAAATTAAAATCATATATTTATGTCCTCCAGACCAAGAAAATAAAGCACCAATTAATTAGTTCACCCATGTGACATTTTGTTTAAATTTACAATACAATGTACAAATGTACAAAATAACAGGCAGTTTCCCAAAGTATAATATTTGGATTTTTTTACCATTTCCCTTTTAGTATTTGTTTATTTATATTGTCCATACGTTTCGGCGGCGGGGTCACAGAGATCGAGATCAACTCTTTCTATACAATCAACTGTACAAACATCGCCCACATTATTGGGGCCCACCCACATGAATGAGTTTGGCAGCTCGACAGACAAAACCCAATGTTTACAAAAGCGTAAATTTAATAAGATTATAATAATACTAATTTTATCAAACAAATACTGGTTCAAGACCATATATATATATATAAAGAAAGACAGAGAAACTTTTTTTCAAAAACTTTTTCCCATCGGCAACGTATTTGCTTCATGATAATCATAATACTCAACTCACTCACGTAATTCAATAAATAACATTAATTGTTTATAAATAATAATTATTATAAATCAACAGAATTAACAGAATTACTTACACTGTTACACAGTAATTAGTCTATTGTCCATGCTCTGAATTTATTAGTTAAAGTATTGAAATTGAATATTCTTTATGTCCTTGCTATTAAATATTGAAGCCCAGATCCTAAAACAATTCTGATCTGTTTGTTTCCAGATTATCTTTGCTTGCAGCAACTTGAATTATACAAAGATGAGAGGAAGGAAAGCGACAAAATGTGTAAGTGGAGAGACGAATGGAGCAGTAGCGCAACAGCAATACTAGAGAAATATGTATTACACTAGTCGCATAAAAACTATTCATTCGTTTAGAAGAGTATTCCTATCCTTCACAATTCCTATTTTAAGTAGCAGTAGCGTTGAAGACTTTCCCAAACTTTCTTCTACTTTTCTCGAGTGGCCTGGGTACGGGTCCACTGGATCGGAGAAGCGTGGGTTTTTCTTTGTCTCGACAATGCAATGCAATGAAAAATAAAGTAGGTTTAAGTGGCTACCATTACCATCATGTCGAATGAGTTAGCTTGACAAGGGAAAAGCCCTCTTTACTTTGTAAGAAAAACGTCTGTGCATTCTTTTCCTTTCGCATCCACGTTTCCCGTAGAATGTTGGCAAAATTTGTGAATGCATAATATGAATATCCTACATGATACGTTGCTTATACATACACTTATATCTTAAACTCGAAAAAATCTACATCCATAGATTCTTGCATTCCTTCGCGTACAGTTGATCCCCACAGAGCTATAGTTGAGAGAGAATGGGATAACTTATCATAAAATAAACTACCTTTGGTCATAATACGATATTCCACAAAGGTCTCCTTTCATAAAGGAGCGCAGCTTTTTTTACTCTCCCTTCTTTTTATCCTTACATTATAACATGAGAGTAATCATAATAGGCGCTCTCTCTTTTTGCAGGATAAAATTTTGAACCTTATTCTTTTCCAAAATGAATTCAAACCACTTTTTTATTATTTTTAAAAATAAAACATTGCCATACATTTTGCTAGCCACGTTCAAAATTGTTATAATAATAAATTAGCACTTACATATGGATACTAATTTAATGTAATATTGTGGATTTCGTCTCAGAGCATTTTCTTTGCCCATCCTCCATAAAACCGTGCGTTGCTAATATTCATACTAACAAAATAATAAATGTTAGCTTACTTGCATCTTGAAGATATGTTGAAATAACTTAAATATTTAAGTTTTGCCACAGGTAAGGGAAACATTTAAATAATACACTTTTGTGAAAATAAATAAAAATGGAGCGGTCTTCTTTAGTTTATTAGAAAATTTTAGTGGAATGAGGGTATCATTCAAGGTAAATGGAAAGCAGTGAATGTTGAACACTTACTCAGTCTAAGCATTGCACTTCCCATTCAGATTCATGGCTACGTCGTTGAAGCAAAATGATGTCGGCGATGGTGTTTCTTTCCGAAGTCTTTCTGTCTCCTCTCTCAATTTTGCCCGTGTTCTTTCGTAGTTAGTGGAGTTGAACGAAAATTCATTATAAACTGTCAATATCAACCGGGAGCAGGAGACAGACTCTATTCATACGGAGGAGAGGAAAGAAACCACATAGTTTATATGATCATGGTCATTGTTGGGTGGATGGGTATATTAATGTTATGTCTGCAATATCGTTTATATGCAACCATCCATTTAATTAAGCCTTTGAAAAGTGTGTCCTTCAATCTATTTACTGCTTCTTTAATACTTGTACACATTCAATTTGGCAGATACATTGCTGTGGTCTACAGATTATGCTACTAAGCGAGCATAAACGAAAACGACCAGCGATCCACAATTGACGATTATTGACTCAATTCTGCGTAACGATTAATTCTGCAAACTCTGCTGTAACAAGTGCAGAGGCATAATTATAATTTCAGACACTATAATCAAAATGATTTAATTGAGATGTCGATGACAATGGCATGAGTGGTTCGTACAAGATAATTGAAATTCTCTCAGAGTCTCGGTAAGCACGCGATATTCTCAAATAAATGAAGCTTGCAAATTGTTCCAGTCCAGACAGATTGAGAAAATCTCGCACATTGACTTGAGTTTGAGTGCACCATAAAGACAAGTAGTCAAACGAAGGTTATGTAGGAAATAAAATAAATATTTAAATTAAAAGTTTCATCTCATAGTTGGGCAGACCTCGTTGTAAATAATTTAATTCCGGAAATTGATAAAAAATACGTAAGACACAATTTACACAGAGTTACTGATAAAATAAGTTGCACAACCATATCCAACTTTTCCTTTACAGAATCAAGCAAGGTAAGGAATAGTAACTGGAATCGTTGGTAATGTCTCTTATTTATGTATGCACAACTCCCCTTGCTGCCGCGTTTATTCTAAAACATGCTTCCGGTTGGATCGGTTGGTAAGATGCGTTAGGAAAGTTTATGCTATATAAGCAGATAAAATTTCCACATACGCTTAGTTCTTTCTGCGTAATAGAGTAAATAGGTAGAAAGCAAGTGAAAGTAATTGTAATGGTGCTGGAGACAGTGGGTTGTAGCGCCAGTAGCTTTGCATCTCATCCATACCATTGCCATTACTAATGGACAATCATATTCATAAATTCTAATGAGAACGGCTCTCGCGTTTCTCGGTCTCGTTCATTTCATTCACCGCCGTTCTCATTCGATATTATACATCTCTGCCTTTTATTTAATAAAGCGCCCAAATATACACATGAATACAGACAAGCATACTACCAACAGCTTCATTCAGACTCTTCCGAATGAGAATGGGAAGGAAAGAAAGA
Source organism: Cyphoderus albinus (assembly GCA_021029165.1). Lineage (NCBI taxonomy): Eukaryota > Metazoa > Arthropoda > Collembola > Entomobryomorpha > Paronellidae > Cyphoderus > Cyphoderus albinus. The sequence goes on from VYYJ01001028.1 coordinate 14,592, forward strand.
GCTATAATGGATTGTTGTATGGTATCTATGCTGTTACCAAAAAAAAAGAGACGCTCCAATTTAAATCTGCCGTCTCTTTGATAGTTTCGATTTCAAAGCTTGGATTCATAGTTCGTGGGATTATATGGAAATTGTGTCCAATTCTATCTAATTGTAATAATACCACCTCGTCAGCGCTTGTCTCTCTCATCTACCGCGTTTCGCTTAAGGTTCATCGACGCAATACTAAAAAAGTGAAAAAGAAGCAAAATACGTATACGCCTCGTACCAGACCTTAAGCGTAGCGTAGCCATTTCTTAGTAGCACATAGTACAAAGCGCTGTTCTATCAACCCATCAAAACAATAGAACCCCAAAAATGTTACGCCTCCCATTACAATCGTCAGTGTTCCAGTAAAAAACTCCGTTGTCAACAATTTTCGTCGAACTAATGGTCACCTTTTTACGTGTGTAAAATATTTAATTACATATAATATATAATGAAGGGCTTTAGGTACACCGTTACCATTATCATTAAATTCAATCAATCCCCTGCAACTCTTGAAATGACATGGTTTGAAAAGACCTCATTTTGTTTTCGCAAACTACATAAAAGCAAACATTTTCGTTTTCGCTCAGTGTTTGCCAAAATTGTAAATTGCAGGGAAGCAAAAGGAAGGATAGTTCCTGTGTCCTGTTTTCAGCAAACAATTCTTGCTGAACTCGCAGTTGGTGGTAAACGAACTGGAAAAATTTACCAGGTACAAACAATGTAAACCTTTGAGAGGGAATGAGTGTCTCCAAAAATAGCATGCGTGGCCACACTGCGCTGGCATCAAGGGGAACAGGGCTTGTAAAATTTGGACTAAATTTATGAATAGGAAGCCGTGTTGAGTTTGGTTCTTGGTAATAATAATATTATTATTATTGTGATGGCGTCATTCGGAATTAATTTTTTGGCCTTGCCAATTTTTTGTATTTGTGTTACATACGTAAGAAAAGAAGTCACCTCTATTAGTTATAATTAATTCTTATTAAATGCAATGTCGTCGGACTGAGTAAAGCAAGAAATTGTTTACTTTGTAATGTCAATTTAATAGAATCTAATGGAATTTTCAAGGACTCTCAAATTGACGTAATTACATATACGTCCATTATTTTGAAACTTCACACACCACCAAATGAAACGAAACGAGAGAGAACGAGGATTACAGAGGCGCAACCAAAAGCAAAGAATGAATCTTAAATAAAAGTATTTAGTAGCACAAACCAGGACGAGGTATGCAAATGGAGAAATTTATTTGCTTTTCAGAGAGCAGTAGGAATCTATTGTGCTGCACTGACAATGTGCATTTTTGCTTTAAAAACAGCACAAATGACTTTTTTGAAATTACAGACATTTTTCTCAGCAATTTCTGCACTTGACAGACCAAGCATTTAATCATGTAAATTAGGAGAGCCTCTTTCTTTCGTACACATAGCACAGACGCACACTCTCCCGTATTCGTTTTCTTCCTTTTCGACGACTTCACACTGGGGCATCTTGGTAGGAGGAAAACGACTTGTTACCAATAATGTGAGTGAGTGGCGATAAGAATGGCAATAACTCGAGAGTTTTAATGGTCTTGGAAAATGAAAATAGCTTTTTCGGAATGACAAAGCATTTTTTAAGCAAAAGGCAGCAAATAAACACCTACTTCTTATTTTTGCCGTATATAGCTTAAAATAGCATAGTTATAAGAATGTAATAGAAGAAAAGGATTCCTTTAATTTCTCCGTTTTCTATTTGCACATTTCTCTCTTTTCGCTCGATATTATTTGAGCTGAGACGGCATCTTTTTTCATTAATTTTTATCGAGTTGTTCTTTTCACAAACTTAATTCGTATTACATTACTTAACGCAGGATGAATTACACAAAATTTTAGTCCATGTCTGCATTTGTCTGGTGTTAGAGTGGGCGTTTGATTCCTTTATATGAGTTTGCACCCAATTCTTATTTTCTATTCCCACGTCTGTGCTCTTGTCACCAGATTCAACAATGCCACTCATTATATTTGCAAATGACAATTTCGGATAATTTTTGGTTTTTCATTTAGTTCTACTTCTTTGTTGTGTACATTTCCATCTTTCTTTCTAGCTTCGTTTTCGCTCACAGAATTTTCCTGTCTTGTCCGCTGTACTGCTTTCATTAACATACTTTGTAAAATCATTACAGCCAGGTTCTTTCATTTTCCTATCTTTTTCAAATAAAAGGAAGAAAATCATTCATAGGGAAATTTTTAGCTAAATTCTGAGAAAAGCTGCGGCTCAAAAGTCTGTCTGTCATTGTCTTATACGATTCGTCAGAAATTTCAATTCTTTCTTAAAGGACAAATTAAAAATGGAAAAATCGAAAGTGAGCCTGAAATACGGCTTTCGAAAACGCACAGAAATTAGACTGTTGCTCCCTTCCCCCAATATATTCATACATAACCTGTTAGCAAAATAATAAAAGGGACAAAAGTATTTATATAAAATCTAAAGTAAGCCTTGAGCATTTACGAAGATCCTATATACATAAACTGCCTTCGAGGAGCTTAATTCTGTCAAAGGAGATGCATTTGAGTTTGGTTGAGCGGAGAAGTTCTGAAGGGAAAGAAAAGAGGAGTGCAAAGTGAGCATTATTGATATTCGTGAGTCGTCAACGAAAAGCAGGAGAAATTTAACTGAAAAGCTCCCTACTCTCTATCTATCCATTACTATTTATAGGCGTTTTCCGTGTCATCATCGTCTGACGCAGGTTACCAGACAAAAGTAAGCGTTTCTTCTCATCATATTATTTTATTCGTTATATAACGCAAGCAGGCAATAGTCTAACTGTAAGTAAGTGAAATACGCTCCAGACGCTCCTACTTCACATGTGGAGGATTTACATTATAGAAAAAATGTCATAGTTCACTGTGACTCATGATAGAGGCAGAATTTACACTTTCATCCAAGCAGCTAAAGCAAAAAGGAAAAAAGCAGACAGGGAAATGAGAAGGCTGAGAAGGGAAAAGTGCAGGGTGCAAAGTAAATACGAAGGAAAAAATAAGTAAAAGGAAAATGCCAATTCAAGGAATTGGAAGAATTTGAGATACGTGAAGTGAAAGCTGTTGTGCAACTAAAGTCAGTATGTGTCTCTGTCTGTTTTATATTATTATATTATTTCATTTTACGTTTCATATGCAAGCATCGCACACTCGCCACACCCGAATATGCGAACTGACAAGCTGAAGCTGCAACGCCACCGCTTTCCAAACGTCTCTTTGCTTTCCCTTGCAACAAACAAAGATGAAATATGGGATATTGGGTAAAAGCAAGAAAAAAAGAATAAAGGCTCTTTGGTCGATCCCTTTTCGAAATGCATTGATCACTTTACTTTTTCAGCTCTTCATATCAGTCCCTGTATACACATATATTGTGAGTACTGAGAACTTTTCGCATCATATTTTCTCATTTCCACCAGTGACTGATAAACACACGATGACGATCTTAGAAAAGATGGCGAAAAATTGTGACACGCCGTTCACTGTCTGATAAACAGAAGAAAAATCATCACCCTGAAGATTTCCTGTGCAGAGCGTATCGTCAAATAAATAAATGCACCAGAGTCTGGCAGCGTTTAACGAGTTTTCCTTGTCTAAATATCTTCAGGTTGTTTTCTAAATGACTCGACAATATTGAAAGTAGAAGTATAGATTGAACTAAATACCTACATCTACACAACAACTCTTTGACTAAAACATTGTGAATATATTGTACTATGTGACCTGCGTTAGCATTTGCTCAGTCTATCGTACTCTGCATGTTAGTTATAAATTCAACATAGACACAATAATCTTTGATAGGGTGTGCCTATCCAATATCTATAACAGCGTAAATGTGTAAACAAGTCAAAAGTCAAAAGTGAGACAGACGAGAGGAAATCGGATTATATGAAGTGAGTTGTGAACGAAACAAGGGGATCAAACCTTTCTCACTATTGCCCATGAGTACAGCTGTATTGTCAGTGTAGAACATCCAATATTCCCTAGCAAAGTGGCAGTGTCGTCCTTCAAACACGTGTGCGTACACAATATAACAACCCTATTTATTTCCCAATGTCCTTTGTGAGCATACGAGAGTGGAGCATTCTGGTTAAATGCGAGACGAGAACGAGACAAAATCAGACAGGGGGAAATAGAAGCGGTGTCAATTTTATTTACTGCTTGAATTTTGAAAATCCTCATATATCTTTCACTTTCACCAACGCTTTCCTCATGGTTTCTCTTCACTTCCTTCATACTGTCTTGAGAGGAGGACGAGTTGTTCACTCTTTGCGCTAAGAAGATGCATGGGCACGCAATCGAGCGGTGCGATCGTTTAATAAAATGTCCATTTCTCCCAGAGTTTATAGAACTGAAGTGAATATCTTGAAAGAATTACTTGTTTTTGCATCTCGAGTTTTTTCTCTATTTCTCAAGTTATTTGCATTTTCTAGGAGTAATAACAAAACAAGAATAACTTTTACTCTTCTCAGGCATAATTTTTTGTTAGTTTTTATGTCTTGTGCACGTTTTACTTTTTCCATACGCGCTTATCGTCGGTTGGAATTGTATTGGCACATTGGCAGTTTGAGAGAAGAAGGCAAGCATGAAACAAGAATTTCTTGTTGTGGCAAGTTTTTACGATGCAAATCAGCATTGCCAACTGCTGAGAGAAAAGAGGAAAGGGGAAAGAAAGGAAGCGCTTGCACTTTTTCATCATTCCTTCCTATCTGGCTGTGAAGGCGACAGCCTCAGCTTTGCCTGAAGAGAAAAGTAGCTGAAGTGAATAACGGCAATTTGGATACTTGAATGAATAGCTAAAATTTCAGAGACCGAGAGAATCGTAAATGTGTAAGTATCCGGATTTGCATAAAGTACGAAACAATGAAAACGTGACGTTAGTTTGGGTGAAGTAACAATAATTCTTACTTGTGCATTTCAAGTGCGGGATGCCAAGAAAGCAAAAAATCATCAGTCACTACTCACTACTTTATATAAATTGCATTTACTGAATTTTTACATTACTTTTTTACTTTTCTTCTCTAGCAATAAAAGTAAACAAGGCATAAAATTATCGTTTACGAAAATTAATGTCTCATTGACTGTCGAGGATAGCGACTGAGTCACTTTTCTCTATGCAAAAACACTCTTTGGTTGTAACAACTTAAGCTTTCCAGAAAACTCATTGTATTTATTTTGAAAGCGAAAGAATTTTTTTTGCGTAATGTTGCCGGCTGGCGGTGTCCCCTCAAATGGTAATTTATGTTATCATAATTTATAGCGTGTTAGGTTTAGTTAGGATAGGTATGATGAACGTTGGTGAAGAAGTAATTTGATCGTGTAGTAAAACATTAAATAAATTAGACGCTGTAAACCATTTCAAGATAAGGTGACCTTTAAAACTGAAATTTTATTTTTTCTAAGGTTGGCGGCTCAGTTGTCTAGTGCAGAATTGGTGAAGTTAAAATCGGCTGAATTTTACATTGTCTACAACAAGGGTGCGTCGAAAAACCAACGTCATTCGTTTCGTAATAGGGCGTGAAGGGAGTTCTAAAAAGATTTTCTGATAAGCCTGTGATTCTTAATTTCAAAGTATCATAAAAAGTCAGGTATATTTTTGCTGCCTGTATTTTGAAATACAGTTTTATCTGATCTACACAGCTTTGTGGGTATCTGTGCGAAAATCACACAGTATAAAACACTCGTAAAATAGAGCTTCTTTTGCAATGAGTCTTTGGAGCGAAAGAATGTGGGTTTTACAGTTGTAAAACAGAACAAAACTGCAGACTTTCTTAGTGAGCAAATCCGAAATCCAACCAAAGTGGTCATGAAACTAAACTTAATATAATAACATCACCACAGCAAGGAGCGAAAGGGTAACCTGAAAGTAACAATGTACACATATCTTAGTGGCCACAGGACTTACGTGTGTGTATAATATTTACAACGACTGAAAAGTAGCTTAGTCTGGGCAGTTTCTCAGACTTTATGAGACCTTAAATACAATTAGAATGGCTATTTATGTTAGAGCAGGTTGTAACACGGCATTATCTTACTTAGTTCGCATTCATTTAAATACTGCTGGCTACAGCAGCCAGCACGATGAAACAAAAAACGAAAGTGTGTAATGCAATGGCAATGGCATCATAAAAATCTTGAGTAACATAAAAAGTGTAAGAAAAGGTTTATATCATGTAAAAGGAGTTTTGTAAAGTCATAGTTATTTCTTACAATACAACTGTAGAACAAGACAATTTTAGCGGCTGAAGAATACTGGAAAGTTTTTAAATGAGCTTATTTTCTCCAATAGAACAATATACTAAAAAAAGATTCCAGGAGTATACGCAAATTGTAGTTGTTGCATGCAAAAAGTTCAAATATCCACATTTTGCCTCTCCCAAGCGAAACATTTCGTATCATCTCTGTTTCTGTTTCATCAGATGACAAGAACTTTTACATATTTTGCTTCGTGAAGTCTGAATGAAATGTGTATGTTACGGTGAAAGTTTTATCTATAGTATTCTTGGTAGAAATGGGTACTACGCAGCAATACGAGTTTACTCAGTGAGTTGACTAAAAAAGAGTGATAGAGGTGGCGCGTTCGAAACTTTCCTAAGTTTCTTTACGCACACACAAATCTTGCAAGACAAGCAGATTTGATTCTTTAAAAAAGTTATTGGCAACTCGCCTAACTAAACTTTGCTGAAGAACTGAAGAGGTAAATGAAAGGATCTTTGACACGTAGGATTTTCTGTAGGCGCAGCAGATGAGTTTCGGTAATGGTCGAAGAAAAGCTTAGCTTTCAACAACGAAATCAATTGAAAGCAGGATTGTGATTTGTAGATTTTTAGTTTGCTTTGATTTATCACCAGTAAAGTTTGCAGTATCCCGTATACTTGGTAATGGTATCACACAGGTTAACTTAATTTATAATACTTAACTCAATGTTTCTCAATTTCTTTGCCTTAATCCAATTTTCAATTTCCGGAAACATAAAACACACGCGGTGATTTCATTGCACTCCATTATTTTCAGAAGAGAAGGAGTTCTTACAGTGAGTTTCTTTACCACAAAAGAAACCATAACTAAAATAATAATTAATAATGATTATAATAAATTGCATGCACACATAAATATCAACAATACAGCTTCCGCCAAAGCAAAAGTTGATAGTTGATCAATATGAACATTTTACATCCCTTTAAAGTCTATGGGAATAAAGACGCACAAACATAAGTAAAGCTTTTCAATATTTTTTTGGAACCAAAAATCTTTCTAGTTTTTAGAGTCCATGTAAAATAAATGGCTGCGTTCACATTAACTCAAAATAATTTCTTGCTTCTTTTCTTCTTCTTCTTCTTTCTTCCACAAGTTTTGAAGAAAGTAAAAGCAAAAACCAGTAAAGTGAAAACTTATTCTTCAGCGTCATACATTGTATTTAGATATAAAAGAGACTTAAAATGCTGAAACTTCCGATTTCGTTTACTTTACGGTGAAATATTGAGAAATGGTTCTTTTTGTTGTTGTCTATATCTACTCACATCGTTCAGTTCAGCGCAGAAGAAATGCTCACTACTAGTGAGTCACTAGTCAAACTCGACAAAAAATTCGAATTACACGCTTAAATTGATCTAACTAAAGTTGGTTGTACAACTCTCAACGCAAGAAGCGTTTATTTTGGAACAAAATAAGCATAGTCTGCATTTTCTAAAAAATGTTTACACTGATGTAAAAAGGGCAAAATAAGCCGACATCAGTGAGCAAGCCAACAGAACATAAGCTAAGAGGGAAAGAGGCGAGGAAAGAAAGTACAATGTTATTTATGATAATGTGTTATGGACAGAAACAAGCGCACACAACATAACACAACACACCAATTTTCTCTTCTATTTCAGTGGAGCACCACGACCAACCACACAATAAGCAGGAGTGTTCAGTCGAGCTGTTTTTACTTTTCTCTCACTTTTTCATTCATCCTCTTGCTGCTTTCAATGTTTGGCTTAAGCCGTTTTTATTATATTATGTCTACCTATTTAGCCTAAAATCATCTAAATTCTAATTTTGCACACACAAATTACGTTAAACACAAGTACCTGCTTTGTTCCTGTTTATGTAGTTTTGAGCAAACAGGCAGAACAGCCAGGTCAGTGAAAGTGAAAACAAGAACTTCTTTCAAAAAACTAACCTCCAGTCTTCAGGGGGCATCACTCATATTAAAAAGTGTATGAATTTATGTAAACATTCCCTCAACGGGGAAAAAGTTCGCACGTAAATAATTACTTCATTCATTAATGCTTTTTGTACAACGGAAAAGAAGTATTTATTAAAATAAAAGTAAGTAGATTAGATTCTAATGTTCTTCTAAAGCCGAGTCAAAGCAATTCTGAACTTATTTTCAAGGTTTAAGTACAAAGAGATTTTTAATTCATCTTAGACACTCTATAAATTTTAAGTTAAAATTTCTCTTGGGGTGGTAAATTTTGTGTGTTGTTTCTTTCTTTTAACAAATCAATCACTTTTGAAGTCTAAGGTGGCTATAGTTTATTACGCCTTGGCCACTCTAATATTTCTTAAAACGTTTCATAGTCTTGCATACTAAAATACACAAACTAGAATTTTGTTTGTCAGTGTTAGTTATTACTTCAAAATGGATTTCTCCAATACATCAAATCAATATGACTGAAATAGAAATCTTTCAAATTGATGCATATTCCCTTTCACAGCTTTCACTCTGAAATCTGATTGATGTGCACTCAGTGCTCGAGCACTTCTTGCATAGCGTCACTCTTTATAATTTCTCATCTTGAACTCAACTCCGAAAATTATAGTTGGAGATGGAGACACTAGAAACTTGTAAATTTATGATTGTCAATAACAAATGGCACAAAATTCTAATCTGAGCTGAGTGAGTGTCACTGCCATTCGATGTAAAAGGTATACAGAATTCCTACAGATTTTATAATAACACAGACCGAGCTGTTTTGTCACATTTAATCCTTAAATTCAATCCATGTCAAGCATTCAAAGTTTGGTGTTTGTGTGCGCCATGCCACACTGACATTGGCATGGCTGTGGCAACATCGTCGTCATTGCCGTTGAGAAAGAGGAAAGTAGTGAATAATAACCTGCAAGTCGGTCTTGCCGCTTTTTACAAATCATGTTTTTGTCGTGCGTCTTTCTCAAGATGTGTGATGATTTGAAGGGCTTTTTCTAGAATGGTTTTCTTGTGAGCATTAAAATGGGAAGAGGAGTTGAATTGCTCTTTCTCGTTCTTTGGCGACGTCTCATAGCGATGCGATGCGATATGCGACGTCAGTACATTTTCTCAGTTATAATTCTGTTTTGTTACATTACATTACGTAACAAGACGATTCATCAGTGTCAGCGAGCCATTTTCTCTGGGAGAATCGTAACGTAAAGCCGTGTGTTTTCTATTTTGTATTGCATAGCCCCGAACACCATGCCGGAAGCTGATTCCGTAAATCTTTATCTGGAAAAGGGTTACCAGAAGAGAGAAGAGACTCACAGAGAGTAAAGAGAATCATGCCATCCGGCTTTCACAACTCGTTGACTCCCTTCACGGAATGCAAAACAGTGACACACAACAAAATTTGTAACATCACAACTGCTTTTTGGCCACACACACAATGTATATTTAGAGAAAGCTGAGTTTTGTTACGTTGTGTGCGTCTACGTTACCTATGGTACCATACAATGATATATGTATTTGGATGTATTTGGAAGGCCTTCGAAAGGTTTCCTCCTTTCCTTTCCTTCCTGCATTTGCATACTTTCTTGTCTTGAGCTTTCCTCTTCCCTGTTCAAATGTTTGTCGACTGTGACGATGAAGAGTGCATCTTTTATACATATTGTGTAATGTTGGAGGAAGGCACCAGCAACATCCAGCATCCGTGTACTAATCGTTGCGTTGCTTCTGCTGTTGCCCTAAAATCAATTATTTAAATCCATCATCCACTCCTTCAATCCTTTCGCGTGACGGTGCAACAGTAGCAAGAAACCTTTCTGCTCTCTTCCTTGAAAACATTTTACATGGATGACGACCCATTCTGCTTGCTTTTATCTTGCTTGCAATGCATGTATTTTACAATGAAATCATATTGAATTTTAACTTCACATTTTCATTCTCACTGAATGAGATAGAAGCTAGCTCATATCTGAGGTGATGAAATTTATGTTGTGTGAGTTTGGACTGTTTTCTTATATTATTCACTAAATTTTAGACTCGAAAAATTTCCATTTAATATTACTACTGATATTAGCTCACAAGGCCAAGGTAAAACCCGCGTTGACATTACCAACTAAAAGCTATATAAAATGTTTCCGTTACAAAATATGAGGCATAATGCTTGCCAAGTAAGCTTGTATAATAATACGTAAAACGTAATCTATTAATATTTGCGTGAGACGTAAAATGAATGGTTCGTTTCACAATGCAGCATTTTGTTAATCTTAAGGCTAGAAAATCCTGCTTTAGAATGACAGTCAGAGTTGAGAAGGACAAAATAAAATTGTTGGACAGCAACAGAGCAGAAAATAACTCTAATTGTCCATATGTCCACATAGTTTTGTGTCCACATCCCATGAAGGTAAATTGGATAGACAGATGCAGAAGCAGGATGAAATGTTTTATGTTGTAGCTGTAGTACACGTAGACGCAGTTGCCTATTCCCCATTCATTTCTTTTCATTTTCTCTCCCCCAACAGTGACAGGCATAACGACGACAAGTGTGGTCCACGAGCACTTTCATTTACTTGTCAGTTATATATTGCTTGCTTATTGTGCTTCAGACAGATCTTGTATTCTTTGATTTCTCGGCACAGCCAGCCACACAAATTGTTTGCGAAGGCAGGGCATTACCTACAGTTTTGATAAGACGAGATGAATGAAGGCTTCCCTTCACAAACAAGGCGGGCTTTTGACAAAAATAAATGCGGTCTCCTCCAAAAGACAAAGCTGTGAGCTGATGAATTTTCAAACCGAAAAGCGTCCATGTGGAGCTCAGCCTTCCTTTTCTCATTCATTCATGGCAAGCGCCGCTCTCAACATTTTTATTTTATTTTACATCCATACATTACACATTCCTTTGTTCCGACAGAAGTAAAGGGCTGGAAAATATGCATTATCATCTTTTCCTGTCACATTTAACTCTTCACTAACACCACTGCTAGCCCATAAGAAGAAATGAGAATAAAAATCTTTACCTACCTGCGTTTCCTTTTACTTTAGTGATTTCGCTTAACTTTCTAACTCACTTTTTATTTCCATGTATGCAATTTTTTCAGGAAAAAATTCTGCAATTAAGAGGACAACAAAAGCAGCGAGGCGAGATAAGAGTGCCGCGCCCGGTTGTAGTAAAAAGGAAGTCTTCCACTCGAGATATAAAAAGACATTACAAAACCACCATAAAGTTTTATGTAAAAATTTAAGTTGAGTTGATGCAAGTACTTAGAAAAAGAAGATATAGTATTCATAGTCCTTCTTATTGTAATTTAAGGAGGAAAAGGAAAAAAGTAATAGCAAACCGAGGTTCACTTCAACAAAGACATGGCGCTTTGCTTCCCGGTTTCTCTTATGACTACACTTATCAGTGTTTTGTATGCAAGGCCGGTGTACTAATAATAATAGCTTTGTGCTTTGTTAACATGGCACACATCTAGTTTTCCACTGCCTCAACTCCCGTGATGAGAAGAAAGTACTTTAGTATCTTTTTATAGATAGACTACAGAAAAAGTACAAAATAAATAGACGACGACAGCTTTTTCACTTTTTATTCTGTTCTTAGCATTACTATCATTTTGTTCTTTTTCTATGTATAATAATACCAGCAGTAAGTGAAGAAACCGTCGACTGCTAGCATTTTTATTTTCGTAGAAGAAACCGGTTATCATTTAAAAATGTGCATTTTCTCATTTCTTCCTTTTCCCTCTTTCTTTTTCATACTTGTCGTACTAAGTTGAGTAGGGTTGAGTAAGAAATGGCTGGATAGAAGTTATTAAAAAGAACTGTTGAAAAATGTAGATTTAAATTTGTAGATTTCGTTACAAGAACTTAACATCTATGGCATAATATCCCACTCACGATTTTAGTTACAAATTCCTACTACAGAAGATGAAGATAGCACAATATTTTTCATAATATTTATCATATCATCATGACGTCATACAAAACTTTACTCCTTTTATTATTGTTCTTCTTAGAGAATTCTTTCTGTCTCACTCATTTCTCCACTTGTACACACATCATCACGACTTTCATCATGTAAGTGCCATCATCCGTTCTTCAATTCACTCCAGCTCCACTGTGCCCACTAAGCTCACTTATCTACTTCATATTTATTCTTTCCCATTCTTTCTCTCATGTGAGCAATAGAGTTGCCCAGTTATGATTATATTCTTGGTGTGGTGTGTGATGAGAACATTTTCGTTCTTATTCCCTTTATTTCTCTCTTACGACTTTCTTTCCTCCTTTGAGTGCTTTCCTTTCTTTCATTCGAGTGCCCACTTCTTGCGTACATCACAGGCGCATTTAGTATTATTTGAGTAAATATTCCTCTTTAGTTAACTCATAATACTCATGTATATCTACCGTTGCAAATAAGATTTTTTTTTCAATTTTCAACTACTTCAAAAGACATACTAGAAAAAGCTTTAATATCTTCTCTTTAGAAGATAATTTTAGTTGACTTTTACCTCTGTAGTTTTGTTTGGTTTCGTACCACACATTTAAACAAAACTAAAGGATGTGTGCCACTTAAGAAAACAAACAACAATTAAACCATTATTCCTGTTGCGTTTATTCAGCTAATTATGCTAATTATTATGATGTAACATAAATTGAATGTAGAGGAAAGTATGTGGTCATTAAACTCATTATAACATTTATACATATATGTATTTATAAGCAGTGAGTACAAACACAAATATTCTGCTTCATGTTCTTGTAATTAACTAAAATATAAGTAAAATGTAAGTTACTCAACCTTTGTTTGATGTTTTTACCTTGTGACACTGAAAACTAGCTTCCACAGTCTTTTCCAGGAATTTGAGAATCGTTGCCCCACTCCTGCAGAAAACAACTCACAGTAGGTTAACGCACGACATATTTGATTTACTTTGCCACACTCGTCATTATTTTTTACTCCTTCGCAATTGTAAGTGTCACTTTTTCTGGTTTTCGTTTTCTTGTCTTTGTGTAAAACTTCATCTTTCATTTATCTCTGTGCACTTCTCTGGAATCTAGAATGTCTTGAAGTTATCTCAAAGAAAAATTTATTTTCATTCTAAAGAAAATCGAGCTGTTTTTCTTTCCTCACGTTGGTTTATCTTAACGTTGCCGATAGTTGTTGTCTCTCTACCCACCTCCACTACATTTCCATTTCAATTGGATAAATAATCATATCTCTGACTACATCTATGTGTGGGAGTTGTCGTGGGCATACATTCACATGAGAACTGGAACTAATGCTTTATGTCAAACTAAAACAAGTTGTGTTTGCTTTGCGTTTCTCATCTCCTAATCCCTAGATACCTCTTGAAACAAAAAATGGAGAGTTATAGATGGAATTATTAAAATGTTGTTTTCATATATTACAATTTGTTTGTTTCTGAGATATGTATCAATTTCCTTAGACTGAATCTGGTAAAAAAAACAAGAGACGACGTGGCGTGTGATGGATGTCTTCTGGCGATTCCCACATTCAAGAATTTTGAGCCCTTTCATATCAATATTGCACTTTGTCGTTGCTAATATTAACAAATGTATCAACGACGGAAGACAGCAAATCTGTACCATCTCGCTTCACTCTGATTTGGGAAAAAGGTAAAAACTTTACAAAATACATATAACAATAATATAATCAAGACGTTTTCTTAAATAAATGAAGCAGCATAGTATATTCAATAGGAATGTACTATGGACAGGAAGCAGGTGGGAGTTGAGTAGAGTGGAGCAATGAACGCACAACAACTGCGGTTCAGCTTTTTCAAAGAAATTGTACATGTGTTGTAAATTGTACCTCTTCTTTTCTACTATCTTTCGACTATTTTCTGTTTGCCTATCGCACAGTTGGAGGCAAATTTGTGTTTGTAAGAGGTGTTGTGTTATTATAATGGGCCGTATCTTTCTCCAAATTTTGAGTCACTCAATGAAATGGCACTCGCTCATCTGAACGTGAGATGGAATGGTGTTTTAGTATTATTAAATCATTAGATCCTAGCTTCGTTTTACTAACGTCACAACTTTCAAGCTGAGGAGAAGAGAGGAAAGGAAACGGAAGTTTACGACCTAATTTGAAGCCCATCAAATCACAATCGCTGTTAGTCACGGAAGAGTTCCATGCCATACCTGAAGGACAGGGAATAAATGGCTTTAAGTAAATGCTTACAGCAGAAAACCTGCGGTAGGCAGTAAAAGTAGGAACTTAAAACGGCTGAGTTGGCTAAGACTGTGAGATAGTGTGAAGAATAGAAGAAAATGTTCGTCTGGACTTTAGCTAGATTTTCTGTTCTGTTTATCACAATCACAGATACTCATTTGTGGTAACTTTTACTTTTACACCGCTTCTGCTTACCCACTCTTGGGTATTTATTTGTGTGTGGTGGCGAAAGAGGTAAAATAAAGGTCCGGAGTGCGGAGAAAACCATTTGTTCTGCGATGGCAGAGTTGATTTTGGGGTAAGTGGGTGGAATGCAGTGCCGTTTTTATATTTTTGTGCTGCTGCACCAAATACCCTTTAATATTTTATTGTAAGCAACTACCAACTTTCTTTTTAGGATTCATGATAAACGTATATAATAATAAAATTATATACATCAATACATCCACTTTGAGTATCACGTAAACTTGCTGGAGTGACTTTCCTTTTGCTTAGTAGGGAGAAACCCATCCTTTTGCTTTAACCGCTTTGTTACCAACTGTTCCTGGTCTTTTCCACTTTTTAATATGTCGCTTTTAGTCAGCAAGTTTAGCAATTTGCTGTTGTCAGCAACTTCATCTTTATTATGTAATTTAGATGTGTGAAGGAGCAAGAAAAAAATAAACAAGTTGTTAACCGGAGTTGAGTAAGTTAATAGATTTTTTCGGTATTGCACCTAATCATTATTTTAGTTGTGCAGAAAACAGGTAATTGATGCGAGTTCTGTCAAACAAAATGGTCATTAAATTGCATAAAAATAAGCTTAATTTCGGTTATATACGTAAAGTTTAATCAACAATCATGGATGAAGGTTTAGATTGCATGATCAACGATAACCAAAACTGAAGTGTGGAACTTAGATTGCAAAAAGAGAAAAGAAAAACCTATTCAAACTTTCTTTGGTTTAATCTTTCATCAGTCAAATTTATTCAATTTGTGTAAACCAATGAAACAAAAAATGGAAAGTATTGAATTGAATACAGATTTGGTTTGGATTTAAGGCGAAAGTGACAAAAAAATCAAAGACGTCTTTTATTCTTTTTAAGACCTGGTTGGCAACTATGATGTTTGAATGTATTTTTTATTACGACAAACTATTAAAAAAGTATACTCGTTTCACTATATACCCATAAAATATCTGTGATCACTGTTAACAAGTTCACTTTTGATTCAGGTGGGAAAAAGTTTCTAGAACTGAGATTGTGTATTCACCTTACCTCTATTATGATTTCGTTTCAACAAGAACTTTATTGAACGACTGTGTATTATTTATTTAATATTTCTGCTTGAATTAGACCTGAGTAAAAGCTTTCAGCTGCTGTTGAAACACAACTGAGAAAGAGCACTAATTAGGGGCATACACAAAGTATTAAATTTTAATGCAGGCTCGACTATGTTGTTTTGCTTACAATAATGGGAAAATTAGTTCCTACAAAAGACAAAAGCTTTCATCAATACTTTCTCAAGATACAAAAGGCCTAAAAGTAGTACACATCATAAATGACTAAAAAAGTTGAGAGGAGAATTGCTCACGTATTCAAATTACGAGCCACTAGGTTTTTACATCGAATGTTAAGTACTTATGCAAAATCTTTTTATTATACCATTTTTGGTTATGTGGTACATAAAAGCAAGCACCTAGAAGTCGCGTACCCTCGATGTGACTCCCCTTTCATTTCGCTGACATTAGAAACGAGCAATGCTTTGCTTTTAGTAGTTAGCGTTTTTCGTTTCCTCTTTTCATTTTTTCTTTCCTCTCTTTTCTCTTCTTTTTTCCTTCTCTTTCCATTTCAGTTCCGCTGTTAACCAGTTTCTCAGGGAAAGAGGAGCGCTCTGAGTTTTTTCTCGAGAGTTTTCCCTTGTTTCTTCTACTTTTATCAGTTGCTTCCAAGTGAACTACAAATTATGCGCATCTCTACTTCTCAAGTGGAGGACGCTTCAGTTCAGCTCAGAGAAAGTGTAAAGAAGGTAGGTCGGCAGGCAGGCAGGATGGAAGGAATGTGAACAGAGTCAGAAATGACGGCTGAAGCAGAACATGAACCAGGTTTTCCCTTTACTTTCCTTTCTAAAAGAACTTGCTTTTCTCTTCTTAAAAAAGTACCCACGACCAACGAGAAAATAACGGTCTAGTCTGAGACATGTCTGAAATGAAGCATGGCAGCAATGGCAAAGGAAAGCGTGCTCCATTTTGACTGGAGCGTCTATATACTTATTATTATCTAACAAAGTAGCGTGAGCACGTGTATATGAAGTATACTGCTTTTACGTGTTTTACGACAGGAGGTCACCACCGCGTGGAGGCAATGCAAGGCAAAAGAGAGACGGAGGGAAGAAAGCGCACAAGAAAAAAAAATGGAAAGGCGGAAGGGGAAGCAAAAACTACATGCATATAGAACACACAAAGAAAAATACGAGATGCTCAACTCTACTCAACTCAAGCCATGTTGGCTTACGATTTACTTTTCTTTGCTCGTCTTTCCATCGTCGCTTTAGGCATACTGCATATTATTCTTTTCGCAAGACACGGTAAAGAAATGTACACTCTCCGCGGCCTTTTGCCTTCCGTCCTTATATTGTGCATTCTTTTAATGCTGCCTCCCTGAATGTTAGGTGCGTGATGTTGAATCTTGTGTCGTGTAGTGTCCTCTCCAAAAATATATTGTAATGTGCTGTTGGAAACACTACAAGTAGAAACGTGCAAAAACTGACTATACACACACATAAACTCCATGCTTTTAAGTCACTGCTAGGATTAAGCGATTTATTGCCAATGGAAAGAAACCTGTGGAAAAATTAAATTCCTGGATGTTGATTGCTATAGATTTTTATTGTCACAAGTTTAACAACAAAAATATTTAATGGGCAAAATGGTAAAAACAGGTGGTAAGTTCCATTTTCCACATTCCATTTACCTTTTTGAAAACTCAGTCCCTGACTCTTGATATCAAAGTTGGGGACGCGGGTTATCTACTGTGTTTGCATTATATACGTAATACAAAATAAAAAGAACCTGAGTTTAGGTAATATATAAATTTAGTTGACTTATTGTTAGTGTAGTTTTTATTCACTTGCTGGCAACCAACACGTTATCCTTTATTTTTACGATGTGCATTACACAACTTTTTACTCTTCCATTTCACAAACAGTAGAAATGTAATATGGAAGCTTCCTTTTCTCGATTTCCCCTTTTCCTTCTTCTCTTACTGAAGTGCCGATTTCTGCTTTTCACGAACGAAACAAGGAAAACTTACTTGTCTTGTCAGCGTAGTAAACAATACGAGCGTCGTGTACTCAGAAAGATATTTATTACATTGGAGGAGAGTGGAAGAAGGTAAGTGAAGAGCACTGTTGAACATGGCAAAAAGAAAATGCGAGAAGAAGCGAAAATGTGAAAGAAAGAAGAAGCAAACTCAGGTTTGTTTACTTTATCCAGCTAGCTAGACATTTATATCATGATATAAAACTTGAAGACTACTTTGGTGGTTATAGCGCAGCAAGCATTACTGATGGTGCTTTCTGTTTTGTATTTTTATAGGGATTCTAAAATCGACTGGAGAAATGAAACGGATGGGGAAGAGGAGTCACTCGTCGTCAGTGGCTTGTTGTAAATTGGTTCAAAGGGTAAAATGTGGTTACTTTATAGTTATCTGGAGAGCAGTGCACTCATGTATGTAGGTTTCTGCAGAACGAAGTTAAAGGCATATCGACAGAAAAGAACGAGTAAAAAGGTACACTCTCTAAGGGTATTATTCGCCAATTCAAAATTTCTGGCGAAAAAACCTCCCTGTTGGTGTTTGGCTGTCTTGCATTCGATTTGATCAAAAAATACTTAACGGCTGAAATTTACCACGATTTGTTACGACGACGCGTGCATGCGTGTGCTCTGTTCACATTTGGTGCAATGTTAGTGGCCACCTTCACATTTCCATTTTGAAAATGCTTTGTGTGTATTTTACAGACGACTTGGCATTCCGCTTCTGCTTCGAGCAGTTCAACTAATCAAGTGCAACTTTAGTTCGGTTCGTAGCCTGCGATACGATTACGCCGGATCTGCTTTGCAGCGTTTGCTTACTTCCTGTATCGTGAAACGCACATTTTCATAGAGATTCATTGTCTGTAACAGAAGGAGAACCACAGGAAAAGTGACTCTGTGTTACGTTATGTGAAACGCCAAGCTTTTATATCTTTAACAAACCTCCGCCTCTTCTAAACTCAGAAGAGCTTATCGAGTGATGTGAATTCTGGCACAAAACGCATAATGTCCAGAGACCATATAATCTTCATAATATTCATAAGACTGATGAAACCGGAAGAATAAAAGCCGCGATGACTACAGTCAACGCCAAGAGTTAAAACCAACTGATAATTACTTTGTGTCTATATTTTATGTGCACAAACGCCGCCGCCACTGCAGAAAATTTCAGTTCTGCTACGCTAAATATAACCTCGATAATCAATTAGATCACAAAAGCGAGCCACGTGAGTGCCGACAATCCGCTTGCTTTGTATTAATATCAGACAAACTTACTTCATTGGTGGCTTTGACCCTCTTTCATTACTTAAACGTTAACAAATAATTCATTAGTAAAATGTGGGATACTCTTTACATTACTAAACTTATTCCTTCTAGTACAAATCCCATCCGTCAATTTGGAGTCTTCCCAATTTCATTTCAACTGTTGGAGGTATTGAAATAAATATATGTAAGTATTTACAAAAAACTGTATCGGTTTAGCTTGGCGTAGGGGGAGATGTTAAAGTATCACGTAATAAGAAGAAAATAAATTCTGTTTTCATTGTGACGTGTGAAAAGGACGTGGCACGTTGGTTCCGTAATAATTTATTTTCTCAATTTCCAATAGCAGGAACTTTTTAAGTTTTATAAATAATAAAGAAAAAGCCCGTACACAAAGAAGCTTTAAATTAAATTAATAGAACGTTAATTAATCATGTATGCTCTATAAAAACGGGGTGATATAACTGGCACAGCGATACTTAAACTTACATAGTGAGCGTCTCCCTTAATAATTATTATAATGCTCAGCACCGCCACGAGTAAAGTAATTGTAACGATGTCGCTGTTGAGCGTGAAAGTCACGTAGCATTTTTAATTAGAAAAGTCTAAAAAAGAGGGAATAAACTTGCTCTAGAGATCTCACTCGTTTCTCCTCTCCACTGCTGCATTTGGTCTCATGTGACTCCTCCATCCGCCCCGCTCTTTGTTTACAATCATCATTTTGTGGTTATTACGTTAGCTATGAAGAAATCTACGTGTGGTAAATATTAGACGGATAGTGATTACATATCACATGCAATACATGCATACGTGTATAGTAATGCACTACTCCAGAACAATCTGATAAGAGGCTTTCCCTCTTCTTCTGTGTCTAGGTCCTATAGTGTCTTGTCTCTTCCTTCTCCCTGTGTGATTTAAATGCTTGTCTGTTTTTGTTACACTTGCTAATTTTTCCAGGAAGTACTAAAGCGATGTGGAGCAGCCCTAGAGGAAAAAGACTTGATACGATGATGATGGCTGATGTGACTGTGACGATGCTTTGCTTTCATTATTAATTTATTTTTTCTATTTGACAAGGATTGAAGGAGTTGGGAATTGGGAAAAGTACCTAAACCTAGCCGTCGCCACTAATTTCACCGGAAGTTTCACATGAGCGAGCACGATAACTCTGATGTGATATAATATTAAAGGAGGAATGAAAGAGTTATTATTATCATCATTATTATTATTTGTCATCTCATTACACCAAAGCAAGGAGTAGAAACGCAAAGATGCACACATAAAGACTTTTCCAGAGATAACCCACGTATTTTTATTCTCCTGTTTCAACTTCAAGCCTTATGACCCAGAAAACGTATGTAAAGCAATTTGTAAAGTAAAGGCAAAATAATGTAGGGAAATCTTTCGCCACTTTCTATTTACAAAACCGTGTTAAGGACTGCTGAGTATTCTTAGGACACTTTATTCCCTCAAAAGGTGAAAGTTGATGGGGACGATAAAGTTAAGCTGTTGAAGAGAAGAAAGACATAATGCACATGGGGAATATTGGTTTAATAATGGCACACATCATCATCATCATCGTGATCGTACCTAAAGTGGGTTTGAATTTTCTTCTCTGCATTGTGCTCGCAAATGACATCCGTCACCGTCATTCTGGGAGATGGTGGCGATGATGTCTAAAAAGAGGAAGCTATATGTTTATAAAGAGGAGCAATAATAATAATAATAGTGGTAATAATAATACCTTTTTATATTTTCTGTATGCGGCTCTCACTTTTCACCCGTGCTTAATACCTGCTCAAGGCACCTCCACAAAAGCATCTCTTTCCTTTCTCTTCTTCGCTTCCTTTGACTCACTCAACTCTTTCATAACGAGAAGGATGATACAGTTGAAGATCTCACGGGCTTTGCGGTGATGATTAGGATGAAGCATTGAATGAACACAAGACCTAAAACATCATGATCTAAAATGGAGCGCGAATACCCAGGCCACAGGCGTCTTTAACTGGTGTTTTGTTGTTGATGCTTCACTCTCTTCCTCTCTCTGAGTGTGATGATACCACTGTCATGTCGCTTCTTCTTGCAGTTTTTTTTTCTTTCTCCACCAAACAAGACCACATAGCAATGTTTTTGTTGTCTGCCTTTTTATGACAGTGTCGGAACTCTTCTTCTCACAGTGTGAAGTGAATGTGATGAGATGTGATGCGATCATATTGGAAGGGAAAAAGTTGTGGTGAGTTGGTGAATACTACACAAGAGATCCAGACAAGAGCATACATTTGACATATGTATTATAGGCGTGTGTTTTGTTTGCCCTACCACATTTTTCTCTCTATACAAAGATGTGGTGATGATGATGATGCGTGATATGATTTTGTCGGCTGGATTATCTGGAATATTCGTGGCTGATGAAAGCATCATTATCGTGGCATCCCGATATAAAAAAGTAAGTCTGCTGTGTTGAAAGAGAAAGTTGAGGAGAAAGTTTGATGTATAAAAATGAAAGACGATAGAATATAATGCAGTATATGCATTAATGTGTTAGGTAAGGAAAGCAAGTAAAACGCTTATAAAAAGCGTGAATATCTTTTGAGAAGGGAAGAAGAATTCAGTGAAATGGAAATAGCATATCTACGTAGAAACACCTATACAATACAGTGGGACATTACATGGCCACACCGAGTGAGACACCAACCGACCGATGCATGTCATGCAATACATGAAAACTTGAAAGTTATTTTTCTCTTTTGTTGCTCAATATATGTGTTTGTAAAAGTATTTTGAGAGTTATTTTCCATTTTTGTCCGGACTATTCAAGAAAGGAGTTTCAGTGAGAAAGGAGAGAAAGTATGAAGAGCTAAAAGAGAAGTGAAAATGAAACGTAATATGTGACAGGAAATACATTTTCTTGTTGTCTCCTTTCTTACAGACTGTCTCGGTTTCGTGGACTTTTACACGGCTTTGTGCAGTCCGTTTTATATAAGAGACACTAGATTAGTTTTTCTGTGTCCCGCTCACACACTCTCTGGCTTATATAACTCAATGAAACTTCGGTGTACTCTGTTCACAGTGCTTACGTTCACAACTTGCCGTTGGATATTGTATTCTGGACTTATTTTTAGCCGTATCTTATGGGCAAATTTGGTCAAATAAGCTAGGAATATTGTAGAATATAATCAAAAGACTCGCCTTCCTCCCAAATAAGAATAAATGATTTCGCTTTAGAGTGAAAGTGTGAAAAGAATAGTGGAGAAAATTACGAAGGATGATCTTTGTGTACACGTTGCACATTGCTTTAACATTGCACTATTGTTCCGTATACTTTTCCTTTTATGTTCCATTCAACAAACCCTTTACCTGATATAAGTAGTACATTTTGTTACGAAAAGTTGCGTCAACATTTTGTCTTTCTAAATAAATCTATAAGCCATGGATATGAAAGAGAATTATAATTTGTTAGACAGATTGAAACATGAAGGTATATGTAATTTTTAATGTTGCAAACAATTATAAGTCAGAAGTCTTGAATGCTTGAAGAAGCGGCTTTTTTACTGTCTTCATTTAACTTAAAGAAATGTGAACTGGCATTCAGTGAGATTTTCATTCAATTGTACAATGGTATTTTTAATAAAACTTACATCACTCATTGCAGGAATTTTAATATGTCGTATAACATCAAAAGTCGTTTTTGTCACCAAGTTTTAGGAAGCGACTCCTTTTAGCAAAACTTCATTTTCTACACAGATTTCTTTGTTGCGTAAGCACTAACTAATTTAGGTAATTATTATTATGCAAATAAATACATTTCAAGATGAAATTTTTTAGCAAATAAATTCCGTCTTATACATTTCAATTTTGAATGCTGCTTTAAGTCATCTAATAGACATCTTGAAAAATCTTCACTTAAGTTCTAAGTCATTCAATTCTTTATTAGAAAAGTTATTCTACTTGACACATTTGCTTTGCTAGTAAAGAAAAATTGGATTTTGGTGTGAACATTTGCTTAATGTGATAAATATATTCTGTCTTCATAAAATTGCCTGTCATTTTCTCTTCATTACATATTCCCTAACGTGGTCTCTAACGTGGTCTTGTGCTTGCAAAAACAAACGTTTTTACTTCGCAATCTCATTTCTCATGCTTGCAGATAATGTTTTTAACGGGAGTTTGAAGGAAGACGCCATGAGCAAAAACAACACCAACAGGAAAAACTTAGCTTGCATTACCTCACGCCACCACAAAGCTCACATATTTTGCACTGCACTCCCACAAAGCGTTTTTGTGATTTTCCGAAAGAAATACAATCTTTGAGTCAGTGCACGTCCCAAAGAAATAACTTTCACAGGACCAATAACTCGATCGACCTACGTAATGCTTTCTGATTGAATTTTCTTCGAAAAGCAAAAACAGCCAGATTTTCAAATTTGTAAAAAATTGTCACATCACAGGCGCGGCGCAGGCGTTTCTTTCAAACGTGCTTGTTTTGCTCCCGCTCCACTATTCTATACGTTAACTGGGTGCATAAAATAT
>VYYJ01001029.1:0-38087 GCA_021029165.1 Cyphoderus albinus
AGGCAGGACTAAAAATAATTGATTTATTTTTGGAAAGTTGTGGTTTCTGACAGCAAGTTGAAAATGTTCGAAACTCTAATAACCAGACAGAGACAGGGTTATTGGGGATAAATGAAAATTAAAGCTGACTATCCATTGTCAATTAAAAATACATATGGCTTTCTATCGTAGTAGGCTTTGAATTTAAACATGCCAAAAGGTACAAAAGTACAAACCTATGTATACTAACGGTATCGGTATCATTAGGATAATATTTTGTTAGGTAACCCGAACAATTTAAATTTTTTATTTTTATGTAACGTTCTGGCTCTGTGTCTGACTATACAGACAGCAAACAAAACGATCGGCCACAATCCGACCCATAGTCTGAAAGATTATCATTTAGTTTAGTGTTTGTCTGCTGTTCGCCCTTTTCGTTCTTTCTTTGTGTCCCCGTGTCCAAACCGGGATCCAGCAATAAATTAGGTTTGATGAATGTGAGTATTTATCATGTGAGATGATCCCATAAATTCATAAAACGTTACAAGTGAAAATCTCGCTCGCAATGATAATGACGATGATGATAACCAAAGTGAAAGTATGCCACGCAAAGCGACTGCTTTAGATGTTTCAATTTGCTTCACTTTTCCCATGAAATTGTTCCTCTGGTGCTTTTACCAGCCCTGCTACCTACATCATGGCACACACACGCGCTAGCATTGTTTACTCTTTTTTTACTCCATTCTCCTGCCACGTACACACACAACAAAGGCAAAGAGATGAGAAAGCATAAAAATGTAATGAGGAAAAACGCTTGCTTGCTGTTTACCACGATGGACATGGAGAGAAAGTCGAAACTAGTAAAAGTTTTGTTTGTTAAAGCCAGCAGCAGCAGGAGCAGACTGTGTGACAGCCAAGGAATTCCATGTAATGAGAATGAAAAGTGCTGATTGGTTGTAGTAGTGTTTACTAACTGGGTAGGCTAAGCTTGACCCGCATTGCATAGAATCTCCAAAAGTGTTATCACGTTATCAGCCTGCCAAACAATAAAGCTCAAGTAATCTCCCTAAATTTTAATTGCAAAGTTTTCCACTAACATTTATTCCAAGTTAACGTCCAAAAAAGAAGAGAACAGAGAAAGTGCTTGACTGTTTTTGTTTGTGCTCTTTTTTCTCTTTTTTATTTCACTAGATCCCTTTTTCTCAACAAAAAACTACTTTCATTTTCATCTCATCCACATCCACCTATACGCACATATACATTATTTATTTTTTATAGTGCACTTCCTCGTACCTTGTAATATAAAATAATCGTTGGCGTTGTCACCAGTGTCACACTCGTCTGTTATCCAAATCTCAATGTTTGCGTTCCTCTCCACGTTCCCACTCACGCTACGTTGGCCCACTTTGGTACAGCTCTTGCGGCATTTCCCCTGTCAAGTCTAACTGACCGTTGGAAACAGCGATCGCTGGATAATTACATTACCAAAATTCACATTCAAATTGACGCAAATTTATTCCTGCCTTGTGTTCATGCCCATCCTCCTTACTAATTGAGACCTTCGCAGCAGAATTACAAAAAAAAACTTTCACTGCGTCCACTTCTCGGAATAACTAATCAATCATGCGTTTCAATTCTTTTGTTTTCACAGGATTTTTACAGACTAGTAGCCAACAGGGGAATTACGCCATAATGGACATCGTGGCAGCCTTACATTGGATTCGGGAGAACGCAGGAGCTTTTGGTGCTGATGTGAATCGCGTTACCCTTTTGGGTCATCGGACTGGAGCAGTTCTCGCAAATTTTCTTATGCTTGCCCCTGTCGCTTCAGGTACAATTAAATATAATTTTACAAATGCCATGTTTTAAGCTTTAACAAGTATAATTAAAACTAATTATGTTATTATGCTCGCCAAACAGAATTATTTCATCGAGTCATTTTACTGAGTGGGTCAGCCCTGAGTCCGTGGTCTTTCCAGCGTCATTCCAAAAGTAACGTGAGGAAGCTGGCGGAGCAGCTAAAGTGTCTAAAGAACGGGACAGCGTCTCACTCGCCAGGTGCTCCACCCTTATCACCGGGAGGCCCTGGTGGTCCAGTCCCTCATCGCCAGGGTCCAAGTTCCTTCGGCGGAGGGAAAGCGGGTGTTTTCGGTGCGACGGATGCACTGCCCGATGTGAGCGCGTGTTTGCGCCAAGTGTCCAGGGAGGAATTACTGTCAGCTGTAAATAAGTTACTGTTTGCTCCGCGTTTTCTCGCCAGATTTGGTCCACTTATTGACTCTACTGTAGTGAAATCTGACTTTGTAGCGGAAATGAAGTTCGACACATCCGGTCACTTTTCTCGAGTTCCTTTGCTCATTGGCACTGGTATGAAAAACAATGTGTTGTTTCGTCTGTTTCACCTCGTATAAAATTATTCTGTTATAATGTTAGCTTTGTGTATAAGCAACGCACGGGAAAAAGCATGCTTCATTCTTATTCCTCCAAATATCATGCTCTGTTATCATTTATTATAGCCACCGTGGAGTCATTTGGCGAGCTGAACACAGAAGATATTGAAGATGGACTTTCGGAAGGGAAAAGAGATCGTATTCTGCGGACATTTGTGCAGTAATGTGTTTGTGTTCCATTTGAACGAGATTTATTCCACCATCAAAAATGAATACACCGACTGGGAAAAGGTACTGTCATCTACATTTACTTACTATGTTTCTCAAAAAGCACAGATTCACTGATATATAATGTTTTGTATAAAGCCGAGGAAGGATTTTATTGACGTGAGAGACTCCATCCTGAATATCCTCAGCGATGGCCTGACAGTCGCTCCACTGGTTCAAGTGGCTAATACCCACTCGGCAAAGGGCAACTCGAAAACTTTTCTCTTTCATTTCCAGTATGAGCCTGATCAATCTGTTTATCCTAACGTAAGTAAAAGTAAACTAGCTAATTTTATTAATATCCCATTAGCTTAAAAAAATTCCCCTTGCTGCCTCGCAAAATTTTTATGTTCACACTTTTCTAAGAGGCAATGGTAATAAAATAACTTTTCATGTTGTTCTTACGTCCCACAGAGAATTGGAAGTATAACCGAAGACTTAATGGAATTTGCTGTTGGACACGCGCTTCTTGAACAAACTCCAACTCCACAAGACTTTGAACGAAGTCTTCCTGCTTACTCTAAAGATGATGCTAAGGTTTCTAAGACGCTAGTGCATTACCTGACTAATTTTATAATTTCGGGGTGAGTTGAGACTAAACACATTTTACTAGTTTGCATACCATCCTACGATCTAATCATTTAATGTGTGTATACTGTACACAAACTTTGATTGCGTTATAAATTACATTTTGCAGGGATCCAAACAGTGGTAAGTTCCTATTAATCTCGTTGGGTTTTGGGTAAGTATTCATTTACAAAAATTTACGTTACAAAATGGTAAACGACAGCTTACTTTTTCGTAGGGTATGATGGATCGTCTGTAGAAGATGCTCAACTTCCATTTTGGGAATCTTACGACCATATTAACCAATACTATCTGGAAATTGGTGAGTCTAAGTCGAAACTTTCACTTTTTTCAATGGATCATTCAAATTCAATGGGTTTCCGGTTCGACGGATTGAATTGAGTCGTCTTGTAAAAGGGATGTAGGGTTGGATGGAGCACATAAAGCCGTTTAGGTTGAGTAGTGTTATGAGTGTTACATACCTTCCTGTGCACCACTGCCACTGTACCAGCCCCAACTCTCCATAATATTGTATTATCGATCTCACATTCAGCAAAAAAAGACATACGAATAAATTCAACGAGATCTACAGTTTTATGTATGTGAATCGAATAAAATGAAAAAGATGCATTCAAATACTGAGAGAGGCATTATCAACGATAAACCATCGATCCCTTTTTTGGTCTAACACCCAACAGTTGACACTTGACACTGAACTGTTCGCATTCAAAAGAAACAGCCAATTCTAAGTGCCAAGTTATGTTTTCATTCCTTCATTTTCCACAGCCAATGTATGAGAGGAGAAAATCCTCACACGGCTTTCTCAGGAAATACAAGAGGCACATCAGAAATTAAACTAAATTACGCTTTGATGAATATGAAGAGAGGAAAAGTAAAATAAATCCCGTGAGAAAAATGAGATTCACACAAGACGGAAATAAGATCACGCTACTCATTATGATTCTCTTCTTAGTTTGATGAAGATTATAAATATGTAGACATTTTTGTGTTTATTTCGAACATGGCTATAAACATTTCGTAATTTGTGGGCTGGGCATGAAAGGAGACAGCGAAGCGAGGCCTTGGAAAGTAATGATAATGAAAAGGGTTATGTTGAGGTCTGTGGCTAGTGTGGCGTTGTGTAAATGTGATTTTGTTCGAGCTCTGTTGATTTGGAAAGTAATGTATAGTTAATGAGTGTCGATGTGAATGACTGTTGATCTGGGAATTCTTTGAAAGTAAATATAGAAAATACATAATTATTGGAGAATCACTGGTTTTGGAGACAGCGGTAATTTTGTTTCTACCTGGAACGGAATTAAACCAAAAATATAATATAAATACTATGTAGTATACTAAATCACTAAATAAAAGTGACAGCAAGGCGCAAGGGAAATGTTATTATTCAGTCGGCAGGTCAAATACAATTCGGGAGGTTTTTTCTTTTCATTTCTCATTCAGTGTTTAGATATGCAGAGGAAACATTACAAAAGAGATGAAACGGATGTGGATACTCTAGCTGAAAGGCAAAAATAAGAGTCATGTAGTTCCCATTTAGAACATTAAAAAAGCAAATGGAAGATATGTATGTGCTTTCTATGTATTCATTTCATTTCTGGACGTTATTGTAATAAGTCTAGTCTTGTCTCCAGCTCAGCTCCATTTCACGTTTCCAGTCTTATCCTCCATAACCCCAAGACCATTATCATTAAGCAAAGAAAGATAAATGTAGATCAAGCCTTGTTTGAATCCTTTTAAACAATACTAAGGAGAGTTCCTGTCCTTTTCCCTTTCAACTTCCACTGACATTAGGTAATGTAATCATTTCTGGCTTCATTTTTATTACTGTCTCTTTTTACCTGTCTTTCAAGGTGCTGGGGAGCCTTCGAGGAGAAGTCACTATCGAGGTCATAAGCTCAGTTTATGGCTGAATTTAATCCCACAGTTACATCAGTCCGGTGGTCCTGATGTTGTCATGATTCACCATAATTTCAGAGAAGAGAGACCTGAATTTTATGAAGGTAATCAAGTCTTATAATGATTATATCGTCCCATCCTACTTCCCTTTCAAATAATACAACTTTATTCAGCCACAATAAGTCAAGACTTGAGTATAGGCTGAATCAAGTTCGGCTTACACCTCTACTTTATAGACTGTAAACGTACCTGCTCAATAAAGTCAGTAGCGGATTGTATAAATTACGCATCAACATTGACAATGTCAATTTGACATAAAACATCACATTAAGTTGCTTTAGATTTTCATTACGGTTGTATTTCTTAATCGTTGTATGTTTTTAATGATTTGGTGTTTCTCCAAGATAGCTGTTGAGTTTATTTTAATTACTTTCCATTCTAAGTTTTGTTTGATTTCGTTTCATTTCATCACTGTCAGTCCAGTAGTGTTTAAAATTAAGATTGATCCGCTGTCACCCGTGTATTGACCATGTAGAAATGTTCGATACATCTTACTTTTCTCAAATAATTGCTCATAATTTTCTCATTTTCTCGCAGGTATTGTTAGAGAGCAGCTGAAGCATACAGTGATAGATGATCCGCCCACTTTTCCCGCCGCTGGTAATAAATTGTTTGACTTATATATCCGAAATAATTATCTACCAGAAGTTAAACAAAACAGTGTTGAAATAAAAATAAATGGCTTCTTGAAATCTAGGCAGCGGGAGTTCGGGTTATGGTGGAAGACCGCAGTTACCTCCACCGTTTACATCAGGTAAAGATATTTAACAAAGAGAACTCGGCTAATTATATTATATAAATTTTGGTGGATTCGTGAGAAAACGTCTTTAATTATAGTATGTATAAGAGCTGGGAAAAGGCACGTGTCCAAATCGACGTGTGTCTTTCTTAAGTACCTCGGGTCACTTCTAAATCCTACTTTTCACTAACCAACTTTTCTTTTCTTCTGTCGCATCTCTTGCAGACTTTGGTGAAGACGACGATGGCCCTAATAGCGACTATGACAATGAAGATGACCTTTCGCCTAGAATATCAAAATCAAACAATCATTTGTACCCTACGCTTTCTCCTGCTGTAATGAGCACATCTGAGTGTCCCCCAAACGCTACAAACTCCACAATTGGAGTGGGTTTGCTCGATGGTAATGAGCGTGGTTCTGGGAGCCCGGATCGAGATTTGGTTCGTCAGTTGGCAGCTGCTCATTATCATTCTTATGGCACCGCTCTCGGGGTAACCATCGGCGTAGGCTGCTGTTTACTTCTCCTCAATTTGCTCATTTTCCTCGCTATATATCATCAGAAGACGCACAAGTAAGTCTACCGCAGAATTTCTTCTTCTCTTCTGCATCATGTTTCACAAACAGCGAGAAAAGTTCTCTAGGAAGAGTAAAGAAAGAAAGAAATGAGGATATTTTTACAGGCTTCATTATTCCTGGAATCACTTTCACAACCGCGTTGTCGTTAATATAAGTGGCTTCTCTACATTCATCCATTTACACAGACTTCTTTCCTTTCTGCTTTCTCTTCCCTGTTCCACTTTCTCTTTTACAATCAATCCTCAAAGCCGACATCCGAAACTGGCTCACATCACAGTACATTTGATGTGTGCTGTGCTGCTGAGGGTGATGCTGATTCCGTTGCCACTTTCTTTTTCTACTGTATCACTGGAATAGATTCGACTTCTAGTTCGTGGTTTAAATTAAGTGGAGCACAGTAAAGGAAAAAAGGGAAGGTTGAATGAAATTGGGCTTTTCCGATTCTATGAATATTTACGGTAAGAATGACGAAGCAGCCTTTTGTGTTCGTTCGTTGCTGCTACATTGTTACCAAGAAAAAAGTGTCGATGATCATGATCGTGATCATGTTTGCTCTGCTCATACTGCGCTCACGGAACGGAGCATTCTAATAAATTTGTCAGTTAAATGGCTTACTTTTCCTTTTTCGTCTCTCTCTCTTTCCCAGTTCGATCCCAATTCCACTATGTAAAAAAGTCACAACTCAGTGAGCACGTAGGAAGCAAAGCATAATATCAGACATGACATGACGTACAGAAAAAGTTGCAACGCAACTTTAACTTTTGGGCATGTGTATTTTACTGAATGCTGCTCTTCTGCTGTTTCTGCTTCTGTAAAAAAATATTATATTACATTACCTATGCATGGAATTACTCTTTGTTCTGCTAAAGGCTAGGAAGGAATGATGATGAACCAAACTCAAAATTTTCCCTAAATGTCTGATTGGCTCGATTTTCCATTGCAGTTTTCCTTTTGTAACTGTGTCTCTTCTTCCATTTTTCCGTCTCTCTGCCAGACAGACATCGTAATAATAGTAATAGTAATAGTAATAATAATAAAGTAGTTTATGAAGTTTTCAATGTTTATTCGCCGCATAAAGTCCCCTATTTACGTAACGGAAACGGGAAGCATTTTTTCGCTTTTCTCTCTTTAGTGTCTATGTATGTGTATTAAATGGAAAGTGGAGCTGGAAATAAAAAGAACGTGGTTAGGAATAATAATGGAAGGGGAAGAAAGTGAATTGCTGTGTTTGTCTCTTTAATAATGAATGTGTGATAAATATGCCATTAAATCAGAATCCAATTTGTGGATGTTGCCGACCTGGCTACACATTGCATAATATAACATCACAAACATCACAGTTCAAGTTAAGAAGATGGAGCTATGTAGAATTGGAAAGAGGATGAAGCAGCAGGATTTTGTGGTTTCGCATTCCCATTTTCTATTCTATTGGAAATAAATAGGTAAAGAGAGACATGAAAATGCGAAATGTCCTATTCGTAATGTCTGCACGTTTCGTGAATAAAGACAAACAACCTCACTAAAAATCAGCTCTTTCTAAACATTATCAATGCGATCGTGTCTCTTCTAAACTTGCAGAAGAGAGTGGAATACTTTTTCAAGTTCCGCTTAGATTTTTGTCTTTGCAGAATTTTTATTGGAAAGCTGCTCGTTAGTTGTTGGTTTAGTGCTCCATTTCTTACTTTCTCTGTATGACAAGTGGGACTACTTGACTACGCTAAGCCTAAAAATGGACGTTTTTGTTTATCCATGAAGATTGAGATCACGACTCACGACACATTATTATTTTCTGACGCAATCTTTTATTGCAAATCCAAGACTTGATATTTGTGTCAGCATGTCATAGAAAATAAATAAAGTTTTACTTTCTCCAGGATTAACTGAAATCTTCATCATAATATGCACGTAGAAAATCAACTTTGGGGGATACGAGCTGACAGGACACTTTACGGAACACAATGAATTTTTAAATCGGATAAATTATTAACATCCTCCTAACACATTCGTTACGTTTTATGTATGAAACATCAAGAAACTTATTTTCCCACCAGTACAAGAAATTGAGCATATTTCCTTCACAAGAAATTGCTATCATATCATTAATCATCGTGTTGTTTCTTTATAATTCCCATTTCTTTTCCTCACTGGAGCAGAGCTCTCTGTAAAATAAAATTACACAAGTTAGCCTTATAGAGAGGAATGAAGTATAAATTCGGTTTAATTTGTGATGCTATCAGAATCACGATGCATTGTTCATGGCTGATCCTGCACAATGTGATTTGTGATTCTGTTACTTCACTGCACTTTCTCCTCAATTAAATGTTGATTAACTTTCCTTTCCCCTCCCTGCTCCACTGACCAGCTGGCTTATTGCGATTAGGGAAGGCAGAAATTTAAATTCCTTTCCCTACAACTTTTCTCGTTCGTTTTCTCGAGCAAAAATATTGAAACGAAATCATTCTTTAGCATGCTGGAATAAAAACTCGTTTTTTGTTGCAAGTGTTAAGTTCGAGTTATTGGAGTAATTCCGTGGAGTTTTCTCTTACGGTTCTGTTGTGCAGTCACTCTGAATCCCTACAGTGGCTCCAGTTTCAACAGACGCGTCAGAAGCTGAACGAAAAAAGAATGTTTTCTCCGAAAAAAGTCTCATGAGAAGACTTTTCAGGTGGTTGTGCTGCGCTGTGCTACATTTCCCTCGGTTACTTACTACATACGTACCAACATAAATCATAAAAGTTTAATGCCAACTCTAATGGAAAGTGACTTTGTCTTGGTCAGCAGGGAATTGTTCTGGTCGAAGTTTTTTTTTGGATTCTCATTCATTTTTTTCTCCGCTGCTGCATAGAAAGATATAATGTATTCTATTGCTATCCAGAACTAATTCGAAGGGATGTACACATTTTGTAGCAAATCTTTAATATATGTGTTTCTCCTGTTGTCCCTGGGTATAATATTACCTTGAGCGAGAGAATTATAGTAGTACAAAGGAGGTACAAAGCTGTTATAAAATTATTATCCCTTTTACTCTTTTGTTGTAGTGTGACAACAGCAAGCGGTGCATCAAACCAAGGGAAGGAATGCACACAGGAAGACGAAGAGAATCCCCTGCCATTGCCAAGCTCGTTGAGCCGTCCCAGGAGTCATCCTGATATGAGACATATTGGAACTGCTGCTTCAGGAAGTATCAGTGTCCCAGCCCTTTACAGTGATAATGAGGTGGGGGACGAGTTTGACGATGACATAGTGCAGGAACTGAGAGAATGCGCTGGACACGTTGGCAGCTCACACTCCACCTTCCGAATGGTTTCAAAGGAACTCTCCTCGTCGAGTGGATTTTCTAGCCCTTCTATACCTGATCCACCCCCTCCGCCTCGTTGTGAGTCATTAGTTATTAGGCATAGGCATAAGTCGTAGTTAACGCCCCTCCCATAATTTATCAGCCGCAGTCACTAACGTTTTTATCATTATACAAATATTGTCATGTGCCCATTAATAAATAGATATATTTCATTGGGATATTTCTTGATTTTTGTTAGCAGCGATGGTGAGCGGTGCTGGAGCCGTCACTTTTGCCAGCTTGGGAAGAGGGTCAGTAGTTCGAGTACTGAGACGGGATGATACGAGAGAATACACGGAAAATGGAACTTGCTGAAATTTTCCAGAATGTGGAGAAGTCAAGTATTACTAAATTCTCCTTCCTGTGCAATATTTAGGATATACGAACAATACCAATAAGAATACGTGCGACGGTGATATTACATTTATGTTCTACTGTGTAAAGTGCTAAATCAATAATCACTTCCTGTAACATATTAAGCAGTTTAGTGCTGTCATGTTCAGCTTCAAAGATAACTGGATTTTGAACTCTTGATATTATTATATTATGATACTTTCACGGTCATCCCTTATTAGTAAATGCTATTCACAAATGTATGATAAAATGAAATAATTACCTACATATGTAGATGTAATCCGTAATCTCTTGTGCCAAAATAAATTGTCATACCTAACATAACAAATCCTGCGAAACATACGATCAGTATAATGTGCCATTTTAACATGTAAATCAAACCAATAAGTTAACTGCTTGAAACCGTAACTCGGTTAGAGGATGTAGATAGTCCTGTTGATAGATGCTGGTCATGACCGTGTGACAGTGACCCCAACCCATTCAGCCTTCTTCATGGTGTGAAAATTCCCGTTATAACCAATAGAATTTATTGATTGTAAATGTATTAATTTGATTTATCGATGAGATGAGAACCATAATTAGTTAGCTCTTAACATGCGTCAGGTCATTCGAATTTGAGTTTGGAGTTGCTTGTTCCATGCCCATGCTATCTCAACGCTATCTTCCCTATAAACTCACAAGTGAAAGGCTTCTGTGTTCATGACTAACTTTTTATATGAGAGCCAATCATAAAAAAATGTAGAATAACTTTCAAGATTTAGTCGTAACGTAACCTACTTTAACAGGTAGGTCGGTCTTGCTTTTAGTTATATAGTGAAAGTAAAGTAAATACTTGTACAAAAGACCAGAATGAAGATTTGTTTAGCGGTTACGCTGACAAGAAGTTGAACTAAAACCTTTATATAAATATTTAAATAATGCGGTGATATCTCGAGTTGCAACGGATGCGAACGGAATAATTTTTTGATACGATGTTTGTCAATAAATAAATAATAGAGCTGTTTCCTTGATTTGTATCTTCTATCTAAATCTAGAACCTAAACTCTCCACCATGTAGAAAGAACTAAAAACATTGTAAATGTCCACATACTGTATACACAAAAATAAGAACTTATTAAAATACGATTTTAAGCTACAAATGCTGACAGGTAATATAAATAAAATAATTTGTATTTAATGTATACATTAGACTTAACTATCATCCGCGCAGAACCTTACAAAGATTGTTATTAACTATTACTGTTCTTACAAAGATTTAACTGCATTGGGATGATATTATAAAATATTAATACAGATAAGTATTTATTACTACATTTAATATGAACAAGTAATCAATCACTTTTTATGCAGTGCAATAGTTGACCAATACCTGATGGCGATAAATTTATTAAGTAATGTTTAAAATAATAGGATAATGATACAATGTATAAAAAGTTATTATTATTGCATCAATGTTAATTATTGTGCTATTTATCATTAAAAGTAACATTTCGGAAATGAAACGCTGTCAGCAACAATCAATTAGGTGGAGGCAAAAAAGTTAATAAATCAGAACAGTTTTTACGCAAGAGAAATTGTAATTCGCCATTGCATTATTAACATGATTGAAATCCGCATCATTAAAATTCATTTCATGTCACTTTTAATTTCTATCTTGGAGAGCGGTTTGATAAAAATTTCATCTTGGGAAAAGTGAAAGTTCGAACTACGAAACAAAGTGGCTTCTTTGCTATCGTGACGTCATGTTGCTTTCTGTAGCGGCAAATTCAAAAAATGAATTTTAAAAAACTTGTTCGAATTGTTTGTAGTTTTTATCACTTTCTATCACCGATCTATTGATGTCCCAAAAGTTGTGAATCGGAGAGTAAAAGTAACGACTAACGACTCTTTCGTAGATCGGTTTTAACAGCTTTCGCTCTGAACTTCATTTAAAGTGTTTCTCGTTAAAGAGGCCTGTTTATCGCTGACCCCTGAACCGGAAGTCACGTCATGGCTGACAAGGGAAAGCCCGATTGTGAAAATCAACCGCCTCCCGATCCAAAATGTGTGGATGTGGATGATGAAGAAGTAAGTTCAATATTATTTTAATTCTTTTTAACTGAATGAAATCTTATTTTAATGCCAAAAACAGTAATCTGTGGAATGTATGATAAAGGGAATCTAGGTATGCAAAATAAACTTTCTTAAATTATTTGTTTCTGATTCTGATCTGAAGTACAAGTTTGAAACGGCTCCCTTTGATCCACGTTTCCCGAACCAAAACCAGACCAAGCATTGCGCTGTCAGTTTCATCGACTATCACCGATGTATCAAGTTGCGTGGGGAATGCTACGAGCCATGTGAATACTTCAAACGCGTCTATCAGTCGATCTGTCCTAACGCTTGGCACACTAAATGGACAGAACAAATTGAAAACGGTACATTTGCGGCGAAAATCTGAACAATTAAATTCATTTGAAACTTTCTCCAAACCTTTTCTCAATTGTACATCATGAAAAACTATTTATTAATTTTAAAAATATTCTATTCATGAATTATTATTATGAAAAACGGCAAGTCTGTTAACTGATTACTATTTTTGCAAATACTAGAAATGTCATCAAAATTGATTCCAAATTAAGAGAAATAAAATGTGTGTAAATGTTGTTTATTAGTTCTTGTGCGTAGTTAATTTTTATTCATTATTTAGTAATTAATTATTGTAGCGACACATATATCACACCATCACTAGATTAATTGCTTTTCAATACAAAAGTTTAATTACAGCACTACTGACTAGCAGCAGCAGTTCAACAACCTAAAATTTAATCGTAAATAATTAGTTTTCATTCAACACAACAGACAACGTTTCAAACATAAACTACCTCTTGAGTTAGGGACAGTGCGAGCTGATTTGGGTTTTCTTCTAACCACTCATAATGATTATCATTTAAATATTTATCAACATTTAATCACTTTCTAGTCTGTATAAACATACTACGCATTCATTTTCAATTTCATCCATCTAATAAATATTTCATAAGTTAATATGTTACTTGATTATTGTCTCAAATCATCAATCAGTGCGATGACGATAGGTTGGTTCCACCGATATGCCAAAATATTTCAGAGTAATGTGAGTCCTCGGTTTAACAAAGTGACTCCGAGCATGAATTCTGAACAAAATTTGGAAACCGTATCATTAGAAAAGCATCTTATGTAATTGCGTATGATTGATATTTTGGGTAAAACTTACTCGAACAAGATATGAATGTAGGTCGCATATCCAGCAAGAATGTGCCACCAGGCATGAAGTTGAGTAAATGGGCCAATATATTTTGGCAACTTTGTCCTTAAATGTCTACAATATAAGAAATTTAATGGTCATACTTTGATTATCGATTTATACTTACATCCAAAATTAATAAAAATAGTATTAAAATATTTAAATTACGTGAGCTGGGAGCAGAGTTGATTATCGATATTCCACAAGCCAAATCCAAAGGTGTACATGAAAAACCCAGCGGACAAGAGTCGTGTGCAAGTTCGACATTGATTGTAATTCACGAGACGGAGGTCGAGAATAAGAACCACGACCACTCCTGCTCCATACATTATCTGGAGAGAAAAAAATAATTTTCAAGTGAATCAATTCGTCCGATATATGAAAGGCACATGTCAAATCAATATTTGAATATTTTGAATACCTGATGAATTAGAGGGTTTTTAAACGCCAAGTAAAAAACGGTAAAAAAGAAAGCGTAGGAGCAGCAGCCAAAGACAAGGGCAGCATTCACTGGCTTCTTCACAGACTTCCGGATTTCTGACAATTGATATATCAGGAGCATATTTCCGAACACCATGGGTAATTCATCGAGAAGTTGCATGCAGTAGAGCAGGGTCATATGAAAAGCCCAGGATCCAATTCCCACAGCTGCCAAAAAGTAATGAAAGTGAAAGTGAAGCCCATACTTATTTCGTGTCAATTTCAATTAATGTATTAAAATTACGATAGGGGTTCGGAATTACCAATTAAGCAGAGATAAGTATAAATATACTTCCTCTCCAGGCCCAACTTTACTATTTCATAGATTCCAAAGATTGAAGGGATGATCATACCAAGATTGCTCAAGGTATTCCCTAGTTAATTGAATTTTATATTTTTAAATTAGAAATTTAATAAAATTATATCTTCTTTTTCAATCTTTCCACATCAGATAAATGGAAAACTTACAGAATTCTGCCATGAATGGACTAACTTCATAATTTATTTCGCACCAGTCCAGAGTGGAGGTTGGAGGACCCCAGAATTCTTTTGGAGGTGTTGGTGGCATTATTTTTGTACTTTTTTTGTGAATTCACTTGAGAGAGAATAATGGCTCGCACTAAATTTACTTTGGCTATTTCTGACAGATAATCATTACTTTCAGTAAAAATGAAAAGTTTTCATAGTGGGTTAAGTTTGAAAAAATATAATGACAAACAATAGTCGACACCGCTAATTTTCTTAACTCAATCTTCAATCTACTGATTATTTCACCCACATGCTATTCGAAATTTCTAAGTGGTAAATAAAAATATATCAATTTTACTTTCATTTCTTTGGCTGTGTAAAGAAAAATCCGTGAGAGCCTGATTTAAGATTTCAATGTGATTTTCAACTCTTTCAAATGAAAGTAAGATTTGCTTCTGATATGTGCACGTTATTATTGAAAATGAAAGTATCAAAATATTGTCAGCCTCAATCATTTCAATGCTGGATCTTGGAACTTTTGGAACATGAGAAATGAGTGTAGAGAAGTATACATCGAAGATATGTGTAAAGTGTGTTACTCTGTTACCCGCTACAAAATGTAATGGTTATTATTATGTGCTGTGCTGTTTCCAGCTCGGATTTCGGGGAGACGAGACAACCGAAGGTGCACAAGCGTCAAGAAAATCGGATCGGGAAAGTGGGAAATGGAAACGTGAACCTTTTACTTTACATGCATTCCCTCTCGATGAAATGCTACAGTACGCGAGAAACAAATGAGACAAATGCATGCAGCATTTAAATACTGGAAAATACCTAAGCCCGGATATATCGATTACTAGAATCAGAAAAAGAAAGCAGCCTTCCACTTCTTTGTTTGTTGGTTCCGCAACTTGAGTAATGAAATGAAAGTTTTATGACACTACTCCACTAATCAATCAAAGTGGTTGATTTTAGTGTTTTAGAAAAAGCGGCTTGGCTTCTTTATTCTATCTTAGAACTTATTTGTACAGAAAAAAATCCTTCAATGAAGAGTATTATAATCAATTATTAAATAGAAACGAAATAATTAATACATTCTTTCAAAAGAAAGTTGTCGCTTATAGCTGAAAAATTCACAAGAACTCATGTCTACTAAACAAGATGAAATGAATTGATTACATGAAGAAAAGTAGAATAATATAGTTTAACGCAAATGAATATTTTAAAAATGCAAAGTGACAGGTGCCACGACTCGACAAAGACCACTTAATACCGTTTAAGAACCGCACATCAAGCACTCATCCTTGTTTTGGAGGGAACAAACCATAACAGCTTCATTTTCTTCTCGAGTTTTAAGCTTTGTTTTGTCCACGGTAAACTGGATGGCATTTGCAGCAGGCTTGGTGCGAAGATAATACATTCCAGTTTTCAATCCCTGGTTGGAATTAAACGTGCGCTTTTAATATGATTTCCCAATTTCTTATTTTTTTTAACTTTGGAAAGTAATTAATCTTTACTTTGCTTGTATGCAGTGTTAAGCGTTATTTAAATCGTTATAGCATACCTTTTTCCATCCATAGAAATGCATAGAAGTAAGTTTTCCAAAGTTTGGCTCAGCGACATGAAGATTCAAAGATTGAGATTGGTCAATGAAAGCGCCCCGGTCAGCAGCCATATCAATCACTATCCGCTGAGAGACTTCCCACACTGTTTTGTACAAAGCTTTTATGTCCGCAGGGACATTCGGAAGTGACTGAATTGACCCATTCGCAGCAATGATTTGGTTTTTCATGTCATTGCTCCACAAACCACGTTCTGTTAAATCTTTCAGTAGATGAGGATTCACAACCTAGATAAACATAAATTTTTGAAAAATCAATACCCAGACCTATTTCGGATTTCACTATTTCTATGTCAAATCTCTGGCGCGATTAAGCAAATAACCTGAAATTCTCCCGAAAGGACACGTCGTGTATAGATATTAGAAGTGTATGCCTCAATTGATTCATTGTTGCCCAATATCTGAGCGGTGGACGCTGTTGGCATTGGAGCTAGAAGCAGGGAGTTTCGGAGACCATGCTGGGCAATCTTTTCTTTCAAACTCGACCAATCCCATAAATCGGTTGGGGTCACATCCCACATGTCATACTGCAAAATCTACAAAAGGTTATTGCATTGGTAATTTGTTAGTCACCCTTTCAAGATTTATTTTCCCCTGTATAATTTACATACTCCTTTGCTTGCTGGACAACCCTTGTACGTTTCATAAGGTCCATCTTTTTCAGCCAATTCCGCACTAGCTTCCAACGCACCATAATATAAAGTTTCAAATATCTGCTTATTCAACATATTAGCTTCCGGGCCGTCATAAGGGAATCGCATTAAAATGAAGGCATCCGCAAGACCCTGAATTCCAATCCCAATGGGTCTGTGGCGTTTGTTAGACCGTTCGGTCTATACAATCAGTGAATTAATACAAAACTTTGTATATTGATGCCGGAAAGTCAAAAATATGATAATTATTAGTTTTTAGCGAGAATACTTACCTCAGGTACTGGGTAGAAATTAACATCAATGATCTTGTTAAGGTTTTTGGTGACCACCTTACTAACTTCTTTAAGTTTCACGAAATCATAGGTGCTTTGATTCTTCGCATCTACCTTGACAAACATATTTACAGCAACAGAAGCCAAATTGCAGACAGCAATTTCATCAGGAGAAGAGTACTCCACAATTTCTGTGCACAGATTGGAACATTTAATAGTGCCGAGGTTCTGCTGATTTGATTTCCGGTTGCATGCGTCCTTGTAAAGCAAGTAAGGTGTGCCTGTCTCAATCTGAGATTCAATTATGTGATACCACAGCTTCTGTGCTGGAACCTTCTTTCGGTACCTTCCCTCCTTCTCGTACCTAAAAGCCATAATTGCAAAATAAATAGTTTCAACTTTACCTGTATTTGTTGTCGGTCGGTTAGTAATTTAGTTGTCCGTTCAACTTACTTTGTGTACAAGGTGTCAAATTCTTCACCCCAAACTTCACACAATCCAGGAGACTCCTTAGGACACATAAGGCACCAGTCGCCATTTTCTTCAACGCGCTTCATGAATAAGTCTGGAATCCACATAGCGTAAAACAAATCACGCGCACGGTGTTCTTCTTTACCCGTATTCTTTTTGAGATCCAAGAACTCAAAAACATCCGCATGCCAAGGCTCCAGGTACATAGCAAATGCTCCAGGTCGCTATTTAAAAATGAAAGAAATAAAGGGATGATAGATTTTCAATGGAAGTAGAATGGAATTAGTTGGTCTGTATTTTGTAAACTTAATCTGACCTTATTTCCTCCCTGATCAACA
The DNA here is from genome assembly GCA_021029165.1 of Cyphoderus albinus. Taxonomy (NCBI): domain Eukaryota; kingdom Metazoa; phylum Arthropoda; class Collembola; order Entomobryomorpha; family Paronellidae; genus Cyphoderus; species Cyphoderus albinus. Next base: position 17,755 of record VYYJ01001029.1, read on the forward strand.
TATCGGGCGGTGTTGTTGTACACTCTCAACATCGGCACCAACCCATTTGAAATTCCGTTAGTTCCTCCAATGTAAGAGCCCGTTGCCCTAATGCAGTGAACATTAAGACCGATGCCTCCTGCACTTTTGGAGATAAGCGCACACTGCTTCAAAGTGTCATAGATCCCCTCGATACTATCATCCTTCATTGTCAAAAGAAAGCAAGATGACAATTGGGGCCGGTTAGTGGCAGCATTGAAGAGTGTGGGCGATGCATGAGTGAACCATTTCTCGGACATCAGGTTGTAGGTCTCAATTGCAGCGTCAATGTCATCCTCATGAATTCCAATTGCAACCCTCATGAGCATGTGCTGTGGCCTTTCCGCCACCTTCCCGTTAATTTTCAGTAGGTAAGACCGCTCCAGAGTCTGATCCAATAATCATATCGACTGGTTAAATTTTAGTCCATGAAAATGAACAACTACCCAGGCTTAACACAAACTGTTTGAATTACCTTGAATCCAAAGTAATTGTAGCTGAAGTCACGATCATAAACGATGGCTGAGTTGAGGCGGTCAGCATTCTTTTGGATAATTGCGTTGTGTTTTTCAGATATCATCGGGCAGTCCCTTCCACTTTTCTCATCCACCATCTCGGCCAAGTCGTTCATGACCTCTGCAAATCATACACAAACAACGCCACAATGAGGACGGGAATAAAAACTCGCCAATACTAATTACTAAACCTAATTACTAACTTAATTTCAATCCAATTTTCTAATAACCACTCACCCGAAAAACATTTCTTTGTCTCCTTGTGCAAATTGGACACAGCGATCCTAGCCGCCAAAATTGCATAATCCGGATGATTTGTGGTCATCGTAGCGGCAGTTTCCGCAGCCAAGTTGTCCAGTTCCACTGTTGTCACCCCGGAGTAGAGTCCGCTGATAACCTTCATGGTGATGGCAGGTGGGTCAACAAAGTCCATGTTCAAGCCATAACAAAGTTTCTCAATCCGGCTCGTGATCTTGTCGAAATGGACCTCCTCCTTGTGTCCGTTCCGTTTGTTTACAAACATTTTTTGTTTCACCATCTTGTCAACCTTGGGTCAAATGTCAACTTCACTTGTCAAATTAATTAAACTGTTAACTGTTATCCCTTTCAGCTCCAATACTTTTGTCACAAGATTAAAAATTATTATAACTTGGACTTCCTTCGACAACAGATTCTAAAACCAGAATGGGAGGATGTGTGTGAAGACGGTGAAATGTGAAGTGAACCAACAAAAGAGAACAATGAAAAACGTTGCGTTGTCGCTTCCAGAAGAAAGTGGACAGGTCTGACTGAACACGAAAATAACAGTCACAAACCCACGAATGAGGAAAATTACAAGTCACTCAACGGATACACTTTTCGGCGTTCATTTCTCTCATTTATCAATGCTTTGAAGATCTCCCTTTCTTTGTTGTTCACAAACTTTTTACAACAACGTTGGTTATCTGCTGCTGCATCCCTCCTTTTCGTTGCACAATGACAATGCACACAAAAACATTGCAATTTTGCAGTAAATACTCGTGAATGTTCATAAAGTTCCTAGTCATGAAATCAACTTGGAGGAGATGCATCTCATCTCAACGCATAAAATGAAAGCATCGTATGAAAACAGCCAAAATGTAAAATAGCCAAAAATTACACTGCACATATACATATAACTTGTGGATAAGCTGGAGAAAATGAAAAAGAGCACATTTTTCATTCCACTGCTGCTGCTGTGAGCTACATCATATCATTGTAGGTAATTGTAACAAAGCGTACGCGACGGATCCCCGCTCTTCTGCAAGATTTTCGCCGCTAACTTTCCATTGGTCTCTTGTGAATTGGGACAAGATGAGGTGAGTCAGACTTCACACGACGAAGCTTTACTCACGCTCTCATCTCATCTCTTTGTTGCAGGAGGCAGGCGGAAGCTCAAGTTGTTTACCCTTCGAATAAAGCCATCTACAATAGGTGGATGCCTGAGTTTTTAGCTCAAATATAATGCTAATTTGTAACCGATGCAGATAAGCTATGGCTATGGCTTATGCAATAGCTTATCAGCGCCTTATGATAAGGCCCTTCGATTTATTTTATTGATTTGGTCTAGAATCTAGATACAAAAACTGGTGGCGATACGTGTCATATATTCGATACAACAGCCCTTTTATGCTTTTTAACGTTAAAGTAACGGTAGATGATAACCTATGGCTTATCTAATAGTGCAGATCCGTCATTCGATTTTGTCTGTATATACTGAAAATGATGGCGCTCACTCAAATCCTTCCTGAGATGCGGCCGTATTTTGCTTTTAATCGTTAAAACGTAACGGTAAATGATTATGGCTTAGTTATGGCTTATCCCTTTACATTACATTACATGGTCCGGCCGGCGATCGGGAAGCCCGACAGACGAACATCTTTGTAATGCAAAAGCATAAGCTCAAAATTGCATTTCAGCTAATAGCTTGCCTCTGCCTCTTTGCCTCCACAAAATGTTATTACGCTTTGCTTGCGCTGCTGTTGCTGCTAATATTTGCGAATCGAATGCGAAGAATGAAGAATTTATGTACCTCCGTATCTGTTACCTCACAAAATCCTTAAAATTTAAATATTTAGGTATTATTAATATTCTCTCTTTATCGACTACCAATATAAAGGAAGAAGTATAGCTGGGTCCATTGCAAATTAATTTGTAGCTGGAACAAATATGTACCCACAAACAAAGTCGAAAAAACACGCTCATGCGTCAGGGCCCAGACTAGTCGTCATTCAATGCGAATGGCTACATAAATTCCTTGAAATTCCTAAATTGTGCAATATGGTAATAGAATTCCGTAGTTGGAGAGATGACTATGACAAGCTACTTTAAATAATTATGAGCACTTCCGCATATTATTATTTATAAATACCTATCTCTAACGGTATGTATTTATAACACAATGCTTTATTTATCTGCATAAATGCTCATTATTTTATATAGGTTAATTATCGAGTACTACTGTAAGCGCAATATTGCAATCAAATTCTTTAACAGTAAATGAATTTAATTAAACACGAACATTTCTTCAGATTCTGCATGTCATTTTGCCCGTTTATTTTACCCCCAAAGTACTGCTAGAACCGTAAAATGCAGTCATTGATTGTGGACTATGAGTATTTTTCTGATTCTGTAAATTATGTGCAGCGAGCGAACCTATAATAATAAAACGCATCGGGGAAAATAACGGAATTACAGTTGTGAACTATAAGGTAACGCATCCTGTAATGTACTACCAATATCGGAATAAATACAGTTCGAAAACTCGTTTTTGAACCTTCACTTGAGACATTGGCATTTCTGGTATGCAGCTGCATTCTTCTTTTTGTCAATTGTCCGCCAGCTACGCAAAAGGAGTTAAGTCGGCATTTTCATTCACATGGTCTTTTTATTGAAGAGAGAAAATCTGATAAAAACTCGAGAGGAGTTTCACGTTGCAGTTGTGGTCATGCCAAGATATTTGCACTCAGTTTTCAGTTGCTGTTACTTGTGAAGTTTTAAAGGGATAGTGCGACAAGAATTGAATGAAGCTTGAACCGTGCTTTACAATGAGTTGTGCTGTCCACATTGAGGATGGAGCTCATTTCTCAGAATTGGAATTACTGCAGCTAAAAACTTAAATCAAACTAAATGGAATCTTTAAATAGTGAGGATGGATGATGGTGATGAAGATGGGATCATTTGCCTTAAAGAATGAAGGCAACAGGCAGGCAGATATAAGAAGAAAAGCAAGACACAAGAACGAAGAAGCCCGTGCATTTTTGTAACTATGCAAAAGACTCTTTTAGCAGTCATGTCATGATTTGCAAAAAGTGCAAAAAAGCAAAGGAATGTGCACGCACAAAAATACGCTTGCTCCTCGTTTCCTCTCATGTTATGTATGTATGCGACAGTGACAAATGTGACTTTATGAGACATACCTTCGTTGGGTTACACATTTGAGGCTATACTTTGATGAAAAAGCAAAATACCGATGCTGATGCTCAAATCTCATAATGGTGATTCTATTATAATAAAATAATGCGTGTAGTAAGTAAGGCTATGAAAATATTATAGGTTATCATATGTATCTGCTTGTACAAGCTTAGTAGTGGCAGTGGACACAAATCATCTTGTTCTGAGGTAGTTAATAAAGATAAGGTAATGATAATAATAGGCTACTTGAAGACCACAGGGAACGAAAAGTACTGTGGAGTTGAGTTGTGCTCACACGGATTAAAATATTAAATGCACTTTTTCAGCTCAGGTTCACATAACGTCTATAATGTTAAACATGTATGTATGTAGGTGGTATTGGTATACTACCACCGAGATTCTCAGGCTCGAAGAGTCATAGTCATCATAATGGAGAAGCTCTTCGGTTGATGAGACAACTTCAAAATGTGTGTGGTGATATTGTGTTATATGGTATGTGGTGAACTGAAGCAGCATCACGCTCTCAGAGAGCAGTCAGAGAATAATATGCCAAAATGATGAAACTTTTGATGACCTGACGCTGCCGCTGTTGCTATTATGTTGTAAGTTGCAAGTTGTGGAGTTGCAGTTGATTACTTACAACCCTTACTTACTACAACTTACAAACATACAACGAAATCTTCCTATACCTATATTCTGTTACCCTGTTGTATTGATGTGTGTGCATGAGACCATTTATATCAACTAAAAATGTGTAGTGGTTAGGTTGAGGAGCTGTTGAGATTGTCGCTGAGATTCATGGTAGTTACATACTTACTTTACTTTACACTAGTTTAGAACAAGGATTCTTTTTTCTGATTCCTTGTCTTCTAGTGTTTTTATTAGTATACATTTACGATACACCGCATACCAGAGAAGAGGAAAAAATGCATGATGCAGGATGTGCTTTTTAAAAGAGATGAGTTAAATGAAATGCGAAGAAAGAAAGATCCCGTATTTCATTAACGAAAAGCGCATACCAAATGCCAATAGGTATATAGACGATATATATAATATACGAATGAAAATATGCTTAAATTTACCTACTACAACAACCTTTATAACAAGCCATGAGCCACAGTAGAGAAGTGATATAACAATAATAATATTCTTCTAGTGTAGTCAATAAGTCAATACGAGTAACCTTCTCCTCATTAACTTTATGTTTCGTGCCAGGCAGGCACACAGCCGATCCATCATTTCATTTCATTCAGTTAGTGACTCATTTTTGTCCATTTTCTCCTGGATTAACAAACAACACGCTTTTTTCTGTTAGAGGTACTACTCGAAGCATTTATTTTCACCTGTTGCATTTCTCTCTTTGTGTTAAATTTGTGATTATTCAAATCAACGCTTATTAAACTACTACTACTACATAACTGCATTTTGACAACAGTATACTCAGGAATTTAACTCTATTTGTTCGAATCCCTTTTTGGAAGCAACGAACCGAACAACATTATCACTTATAGTGTTCATCACGACGCGACAACTTATAATATGCATAATAATATTTATCTTCTTATTATTGTTATATAAGTGCACAGTGTAAGTTTTGTGTCCACATTCGACTGTCGATAACTACGCGAAACAATTCATTGGAAATTGTCCCAGTGAATGTTTATTACGATTTTGCATGTGCAGTGCAAGCATAGGTATAACAAATTCCAGAGACAGAGCTAATGATAAGAAAGACGTGTGCATTTGTGCTTCGTATAAAAGCGCTCTGGAGTCTACTCTACTGAAATTCCAAATCAGTCCCAGTTACCTTTTGGGGGTGAGACGAATTGGAACCGAATCAATACGAAAGTTTTTAAAATATTGATTATTTTGCATAAATGCCTCGACCGATCGAACAATAATTAAATGATCCAAGTTTACGTAACCCTGTTATCGCAAACATTTTCTGCTATGTGCAATTTCGTGAATACTATCTAGTAGACTTAAAAGCAATGTTACATAAGACGATGCAACAAACCTTGTGCCAATATTAAAAATGCTTGATACCGATACCAGATAAGGAAACGAAAGATGACGATAACCATAATGATAATGCTTGGAAATTAGTTTTGAGGACAGCCGACGTAATGAATACACATTACTGAATAACATCCACATTTATTATTATCCATCTTTGACACTCCACCTAAAGGAATTCTGCTTCCGGTAACTATTTCTCAATTATCTATAATATTACACCAAACCCCAATAAAAATGGCATAATAAATTAGTGGCACATCTTTTATTGTGTTTGTTTTAGGCTTGAATATTACGTGATTACTTACGATTAAACATTTTATTTTAAATCAAGTTTGCCCAGAGTGGTTTAATAGGATGAATTACTTTGAAAGTTCAAGAAAAAGATGCTACCGAAATTACCAAATTGCATAGGGTTGACCTAAGTAACCAGTATATGATATTAATTTTTATAGTCAAATGGATGGAATGTTCAGTCTCCAGTCATACATCTTTAAATCATTATCAATTATCTTTTAGTCCTACTTATCATTGAGGCTATTTCCTTCGACGGACTGATAGACATTTTCCATTTAAAATGCAATAGTTTTGAATGTCGAAGTATAGACTTAACACAAAATGCAACATTTTGTCAATTATAAACCATACATAAATTGACCTTTAAAGTCGCATGAGATCTGATTAGTTTGCCGTCAGTTGTCACACCACTTAAAAAATGAATACGTACATATTTATGGTATGACGTTACAAGAAAACTGGAAAAGTTATAATTATTTTAAGACCAATTTAAGCAAAGTATTCATCTTCATATAACTAAATTCCATACAAAATTAAACTGTGCAACGAAATGATGAAACGTCATTTATGAAAATAGTTCATGATAATTTAGAAAAGCTAACACAGCAATTCCCCAATCATTTCAGAAAATAATCAAATAAAACGGCATGAATATCATTCTCCTCGACGAAACTATTAAATATATCACAGAATCACAGTCAATAACTAATATTTACATATATAGCATTATTAAGTATTACTGCTTATTACCTAATAAATCTATTCAATAGACAAAGGCAAAGGAATAGATTATGAAAATGGCAAATAATGTAAATAATCGAAATCCAATATAATAATTCTATTATTAGTATATTTTATCAATAAGTTTGCAGTGCAAAGGCAAACCTTTTTGTGAATTTATTAGTCAAGCAAGATTTGGGCAAAGCGGCGTATTTTATCTCTTTTACCTATATGAACATGCTATATAATAATGCCTATTTGTGTATAGTAGTTCTATGAGCAAAAAAACATATTTCACAATGTGTGCACATAGGTATTTATTTTTTCATTATTATCCATGAAGATTTGCCTTTGCTCTCTCATTTTTTAGTACTAAACCATAAACTTGTTCCATTTTTCCATTACATCAGCAGCAACAAGTAAAGTAACATAACAGCGAGAAAAAAGCAGCATCTACTATTCCACTAATTCTGATTAGATGATGTTTGATGTTGTTGACTATGATTACGATGATGATGATGGAGATGGGATGATCAATCAGTCGCATATTTGGAATTCCATTCAGCTCAGCAAGCAATGTTGCTGTGCGGCAACATTCCACAGTTCCATTTTACATACCATTTCGTCCTTTCATTGCATGTTGACGATGATGGCATGACCAATCGTAAAAAATATGCGATAGCGACAGCTCCCCTCGCACTGCAACTTCTATTCAACTTGTGCCTGCCTAACTTGTCCTTTGTGCTTGCCAATGGCAAAATGTTTCTGTTCAAAGTGAATAAATAAATGCATTTATGGAATAAAACCATTGAATGAAGGCGGAATGGAATAACCATCAACAAAAATTCATAGTCAATTGGCTGGCAATGCCAACGTCATCGTCAACTTTTAGCACTGTTTGTTGTAATGTCAATAGTATTCAGCTAATAGATCCATGAACCAATATGGTCACAATTACATTACATCAAACACTAAAATGGAATTAATTATGCGCATTCCTTCCTAAAATTTCCGTTATTTTCCTGCACGATGATGACACACAATGGCTATGACAGTCCTGGCAATTTTACACTCCTTCCATAAAATTCCATTGCACTGTGTGTCGATCCAATCATTTGTATGAATAACCGGCGGCTATTAAAAGTTATTAGAGTAAAAACACTTTTGACACATTGAACACCTCCGGTTCAACAGTTTCAGAGATTTATACGCTTCCATGCCCATCGATATTATATACATATGTACATACATTGAACTACATGACAGATAAAGAATGTGCAAATAAAACACATTGATACAGGTCGTAATAAAAAGTGTAAAGTTTAAAGTTAGCTTGGCTTGAGATTGGGAGCATGCATATTTTCGATTTAATATTATCACAGTTTGACTTTCCATGCATGCATACTTCTACTGATTCTAAGTTCTATGTAACAAAATCAAAGACATTTCAATCGGGGTTTTTCACCTGAACACGTGCGTTCCAATACCAATTAGTGTTCAATAATAAGTGATATTGTAAATTGTAATACATTTCGTTTTTCCTGACACAGTTTTCTCTTGTCTAATAAAGATTACAGCCTGTCATAAATGAATTAGTTGAACTGCATTTAGTAGATAAAACTTTACATAGAGGTATTCGTGATCCTAACGCAAATTGCAACAATTAAAATTTTATACAATTGCGTATTCTTTACAAAAACGACTTATTACTTCGGGTCAGTTTAATAGCAATAAATTTTCATACAAGTGATTGAATTTATTTTCAGGATGCAACAAAAGAAATCCAGTTCATGCTAGAAATTCTGACTGGAAACCATTAAAGACATTAAAACCGGAGTACATAGTGAATTGTCAACTTTATGTAACCAAAATCAGCGGTAATGGATAATTCTTTAATTTCATCCTCGGAAGAGCTAAGGTAATACTAAGTTCAGTTTAAACGCTTTCGTTTGTTTGACTTTATATTAAATCATATTTTAGTGTTTATGTAAAAGTAAAATTTTTATGTGAACATTTAAGTCCCGAAGACCGACTTCTGCTGACATGTACAAAACGACAAGAACCCCAAGGAGAGGAGCACAGAGCGGACGCCGCTATTGACGCCTCTTCCTCTGGAGGTGATAAGCTCGGCTCTAACAACACCAATTACGCTATTGCATTGACACGCACGAAAAAAAAAATTCCTGCTTCTCCATCGTCGTCAGAATCTGATACAGATTCAGACTTGGACATTGATGATGACGATCTTGACCAGCACCACCATGACATGAAGCAAATGGAGCATTACTTTGCCAGTGTTCCAGGGTCAGTCTCTGGCATCAATTCCAACTCAAACTCCATCTCTTCAAGATCCAGTCTGCATAGGAACAGTGGACATCATCCTTGCAATCTGAGTTTGGACTCTAACTCACACTCCACCTACAATACTCTAATTATCCATCAGAATAATTCCAGTCTGCTTGCTGATACTTGGATGTAAGCCCGATTCAGTTATTATTACCATTTATTCATTGTATCGATGTCGTTACATTTAGTTTTGATTTTGCCCTGATAGACCTGCTAGTCATGAGTTCACTTCTGTTGGAATGGGTCAAAACCGAAACTCAGGATGTTCCGCTTCGAGAAAATCTCAATCACCAGCGAGGGACCTTTCCAGCAGTCTCAGCCAGTCTGGGGGTTGTGAAGGTGGGCTATCAGCTCAAAGTGGAGACAGCGCTGTGACCTCGACTGAATTGCTGGATATTCCGAGAGACTACTTGGACCAGTTGACTGTTTTAAAACATCTTGCACAAAGAGGTTCAGGTAAGAATTCTTTTAAATATTTATATAATATATATTCAACCCAACCATTTGATGATAGCAGAGGTTTGTCAGAAAAATTGAAAATATGTTTTTTGACGATTGCAGCAAGATCCGATAAGCAGTTCCATTCATCCAAATTTGTTAAGATCTTCCAGCTTTTCGAGATCACAACCAGACCTGACCCATGCTACAATCATGAGCACAAATCCTCACAGTTGCAGTCATGATTTTGACTATTATGATTGCTCAAAGCAGCCACAGTCTTGCCCACAAACGCAACAATGCCAACAACCGCGGAAAAAGCATCATGACACTTTATTGCTGGCCACGGCTACCCCAGAGAAAAATGACGACGTACTTCCGTCTGTCCAGATTTTAGAAATTTTAATGAGAGAAAATTCAAACTTGAAAGCGGAACTGGCAAATGCTCGTAGGCGCATTCAGACTATTCATAAGGTACTTAAAAATTTACAAAATCGTGACATAATGCAGCAAGCAACTGCTTTAATGCAATCAATCATGATCATGACCTCATTTGAATGTTAATAATATATGTATAGCTCGAAGCTGAACTCACGCGGCTCCAAAGAGAACACGCATCCCTTTTCGAATGCTCGGAGAGAAGAGAAAGTTTAGAGCGAACCGCTAGGGCGAAATTAACGACAGAGGTGAAAATCCTGACATCGCGCCTGACTGCTGTCAACAGGGAACTCATATCTTCGTCAAACTCATTGCAAAACATTTCACCGTATGCTATGCCTTCAGATACTGATGCATATAAACGAGAATTAACGAAAAAAGATGCCACCTTAACTCAACTGATCTCAGAAAGTATGTCCCTTAAATATTTGTTGATTAATGTAAATGTCAGCAAACGTTAAACCAATTATAATTCATTATTTTATTAGACAAAGATTTGATTGCAACAAAGGAAAGACAAGAGATTGAATTAGCGGCTCAGAGAGCCACGCTGTCAGAACAAAGGACTCATATTGACATTCTTGACAGCGCGTTGACGAATGCGCAGCAGAATGTTTTAAGATTGGAAGAGGAGGTATGCAATGGCATATAATTACATTATTTCATGCGTCTTAATAAATTGAAAACACGTTAATTGATCAACGAAAAATATTGTTTATAATTAAATAGTGTCATAAAAAGCAAGAGTATGTGGACAAAGTTTCTCAACTTCAACGAGCGCTTACTTCGCTGCAGCTTTCGAACGAAAAAAGGGAACAAACGGAAAAGAAGCTGAGATCACAATTGGAGTCAGAAATTACCGACTTAAAATTACAATTGGCATCAGTAAACGCCTCGAGCAATACTCAGGTTTCCCGGAATCAAATGGTTTGTTCAGGTCCTCCTGCTCCAAGAAATTACACGGCACCACCTCCATATCCTGGAAGCCAGCAGTGTGGGTCACAGCACCTACAGCACCACGATTCCAGCGAAGACCTAACACCAGAACTCCAGATGCTTCAGGATAAACTGAAACTCTCAGAGGAAAAAATTCACAGTCTCCAATCCGTGGTCAGGTAATACTTTTTATTTATTTTTAATTTCTCAGTGTCATAAAAAGCAAGAAAATGTAAATAGCTCAACTCTGTAATAATTTTATTTAATCTATAAATCTATCTAATAAATCTAAATAACATATATTTATTCATTGCTTTTACTTATTTTTTCGGATGGAGCAGTAGGTGGGAGCAGTTTTTCAATCTTGAAGGTCAAAATGCTCATAACGTGTCACAACCGGCATCGACTCCAAACACGCCAAGCTCTTGGTCTTCCCGTGGTGAAACCCCACACTTTTTTGGCAATGGCAGCGGGAGTGCGAATTCTTCCGGTGCACTACTCGAGGATTTGCCCTCCACTCACAACAGGGCAGCCGACCTAGAGAGAACCATAAAAGATCTGGAGTCTCGACTTGTAGAAAGGGATGCAATGATAAGAGTTTTACACTTACAAAATGCGCCGCCACCAATGTCTTCTCTACCTTCGAATCTCTACTCATCATTTAATTCGAACACATCGTCTCCCTACATCCCTCCAGTATACAGAGAATCTCCTTGTTACTCATCTGTCTCCTCGGTCATGAAAAATAGCAAATTAGATTCAAACCTGACGGAGGACCAAAAAGCCCGAATTAATCATCAACCTTCAATGAGTCTGGCGTCAGCCATGGGTAATCTGGGAAAGCCTCACATGGATCCTGCGTTATTCTACTCAAAGGTTACAAAATGCGACTCGGAACCACCGAGTTATGCCAATCTGCCCTCAAAACTGAGGCTTGGGGGATCAGGCTCTAGTCTTGCCAAAAATTCAAATGAGAGCTTGGGGTCGGTAGGTCAAGCATCAAATGCTTCATCCTCCCACAAAAATTCAAGTCCTGGGTCATTAGACAGCTCAATGAGTAACACTAAATCGATTGATGAGCAGCTCAAAGAACTCGATAATCAACTTTTATCAAAGGTAAACACGCAAACAATAATTATTAATTTATGTGTGACTCTTTAATTTGCTCCTTTGCTAATTAGTATTTTTATATATTTTTTAATCTAACAAAATTAAATTATTATCGCGTTTTCCCGATTGCCCCCTGTGAGTGAAGCAAAAATTTACCAAATAATTTGCCGTTTGCCACGTGTTGCTCAAGTTTTATAACATGCTAAAATCTGGTTAATTTTAAAATAATATTTTAATCACAAATTATATTATGGGATTTGATATACTTAATTATATAGTTGTGTGAATATTTTTCTAATTATGAGACACCCAAACCGACCCTTATTCCACAGAAAATCTGTTTTCAGTCATTGTCTCAAATTCCCCCTTTTATCCCCTAATCCCCTACAAATCGGCAAAAGCGTAAATTTTTGTTTCCAACAGGAGGCATCCGGGCTGAAAATGCAAAGTGGACTTTGTTGTATTCCAGGAATCTCAGGTACGCTCTATAAGTGAATGATGAAGTTTCATAGTTTCAATTTGATCTTTAATATGTTAATAGAATCGAAGCATGTTTCGTCGTTCAACTCATTGTTTACTTCTTTGTTTACATGAGTGTCTTTTTATTTTTTGATGTAGGATTCTCTAATTCAAGCATTACAACGAGAAAGGTAAACAGGCAAGCAAATTTTATTTTAGTGGAATCTTACACATTTTATTTTACGACTTTATGCTTTTCCCGTTGCGTTGCATGTATAACAATTACGTATTAAAACAAATATTTCAAAGTTATCAGAATTGTTACTATTCTTTACTCTTTTTTTTCAGGGAAAAGTTCCCCAGTCACTATTGGAGAGTATAAATATAAACCAAGGGTCCATTTCCATCATGGGTCGCGAGATAAGTCAGCAAAAGAAATCATCAATACTCCCGCCCCTGCCAAAACCTCCAAGTCACCACAACCCTTGTCAGTCTTCGAGAACAAGCTCAGGACCTCCGTTCATTTCTCCTAGCGTCGGCTCTCCTCATGAGCATGAGGGTAATTCGGTAAATCTTCCTCTGTCTAACAGCGTCGACTCGATATTGACAGACGCCAATGGCGGTAAATGTCCTCCGAATGATGGCGTTAGCGGAGGCACCGTCTTCTCTCCCGTCTCTGCTCTGCCAAAAGGCCTGCCCCCGAAAAGTCCTGGCATGGTTGGACTCCAAGAATCCAGCAAATGCAAGAGTCTGGAAAGAGACCAGAAAGTGAAGCTGGTAGCAGTTGGAACTGGGAAATATACTCCAGTCTCTAGTGACAATTCTCGTTGCAAAAGTTTAGACAGGCGAGATGTGAAGCAGGCGAAATTGGAGGAGAAACTTGCCAAGGAAAAGGAAAAGATGGAGAAGGAAAAGGAGAAAAAAGCACAGAAGTCTATTGTTGGCTCCAAGGCTGCCTTCTTTGGTGGTCTGCTCACCAGAAGGTCACCGAGTCCCTGCAGGCAAAAGGAAAAAGAGAAAGAAGCAGCAGATTCCAAAGTTCCTATAATACAAGGAAGAAGTGTCCGATTTCCTTTTGGCAGCAGCAGCAGCAAAGGAGGAAGCAACACCAACTCTTCTTGCACTCCTAGTCCATCACCGTGCCACAGTGACTCTTTGGTACAACAGACACATTATCAAGATAACCAACTGACATCAACGGAAGCTGAAATGGATGCCGCGTTTCTAGACCTGCAAGGAAGATCCTCGCAGAGAAATCGAATTTCTAAATGGTCACTCTCTTCTTCTAATCTGGCATCCGTTCAAGAGCAGAATAAAATCAGCAGTGGTTGTGACAGCCCCTGGAGCCAGAGACGAAGTGGAGGCGATCCTATTTGCACAACAAGGTTGGTTTCAACTAGCGGCAGCATTAGTGGTTGTCCATCGCCAACTCCAGGAGATGACAAGAAGTGGGGGAAAATTGTAAAAACGCCGTTTGGATTACGGTACACTTTCGGGAGCCCTCGCATGAATGACTCGAATAGCTCCAAATAATGAGTAGATAGGGAAAAACATGAAATGAAATGCACTGGCAGACTTATTTTTAACCTCTTCTGAAAAATTGAAAAAGTTTGTAAAGTAAGTCAGGCCGGAATTAAATGGATAGGAATGGAATACGATTCAACTTTTTGTTTGAAGGAGGTCCTGTGGCCAGTTTCATTTTCAGTCTAGAGATAGTTTCTGCTAAGGACGTCTTTAGAAGGAAGGTTTGGCTGATTTGTTGGAAATGGGCGAGATTACGTGTTAGATTACTAATCTTGAAAAATGATTAAAAAAGATTCTCAGAAACGCTGGACAATAAATTATAAGATACGACACTACATTAAGGTCCAATCAATTGCTACTGCTTATAATGAAAAAATAATAAATGAATAGTAAAAATGACAATAATTAAGATCTTGAAGCTTAAAGAGTTACTGTAAGAAATGTAAATGTAAAATGTCAGACTTTAAAGTGCCTTAGTTTGACCAGATTTAAATTTACACATTGTTGTGTCAATTTGTTTATATACCAGCTTGAAATTAGAGATTCATGTCATGAAATAAAAAATGCCAAAACTGTCAACCAAGCAGCGAATAATATCCGCTACGGCTAGATTTTGTGTGCTTATCAGTCCTAAGATGAAAAATCATAGTGCATTATGGAATAACGATAATTAATTGATGTAGTAAAAATAGTAAAGTATTTATTCGATGCTGTTGCTGACTAGACTGATTCAACTGCATAGCCAATTACCAAGTTCTTACATAACATGTCGCGCCAATTTAATATTGTAATTTTAGCAATATGATAAGTAAATGCATTTCTTTGTGTGCAACCAAATTGTTGGGTACAATAAAAGAGATAGTTAATGAGAACTTTTATACACTTTTCATTATTGTCCATAGAAGATGCATAAATAAGAAAAAAGATTAGGGTGAAAGTTTTTCCTACTTCAAGACAACATGATTTCATTTATTTTATAGACCTCGGCTGCAAAATCGTATAAATTTGTTGTACAAAAATCACACCCTCACAAGATTACGTATAATTATTTAAGGTAAGGCAAGTTATGAAAATGTGTAAATATGTCTAATTACAGTTTATAAATTATATTTCAGAATGAATCTTTCGTTTTAATTATTATTACTTGAGAGTTTTCATGATGATGATTCGTGAATTAAGAGGAGAAAAGTTAAACCTTCTTTACTTAATCAAACATGACTAAAAGTAAATCATACAATACATGACAATAATACTTCATTTCATCATACAAATCAGACTCGCATTAATATCGTATAACTTTATTAAATAACGAACAAACACTACTACAAGCCATCTATTCCAGAACGATTTCTTCAATTTCGACAGGTTTTTTGCTTGGTTGGAGGCGGAAAGGCTCTTGTTCATCTCGTGTTAGGTTTTCGTTTTGGTTCACAGTCAACTGGGCGCTTGGGGCTAAACTTTTGCTTGCAATAATAACCGGAAATGAGTCTTTCGATGAGTTTTGTGAATTCCAAGAATTATATCCTTGAAGTGTTGTCTTACTTGTAGATGGCGACGAATTTATATTGTGGGTAAATTTTACATGTTGTCGCAATGTGAATCGATTTTGAAAGTTTTTAAAGCACATTTCACACTCAAACACCTTACAAGTGCTTTCACGTAAATGGTTCTTCAGATCAGCTAAGGTTTTAAAGACTGAATTACAAACGGAACACAAAACAAAATCCTTGTGTGACCGCAGGTGTAACATCAAACCTTTTTTAGACTGGAAATGTGAGCAACAAACTTGACAATTAAATTCTTCCATTGGTTCGACGTTATCATTAACTTTTGTTGTTGAGCTTTCTGTAGGGCTTACAAACTCAGGCCGTAAATTTTCACCACTTAAAGGCTCAATGGCTGGTAATTGAGTCGTTGTGCTTTCCGCCACCGTCACTTTCTCTCGCTCAAATGTGTGCGATGAAAGGTGCTTATTAAGAACGCCCATGTTATCATAAATTTCTCCACAGAAGACGCATTTGAATTCGGGCTTGGCTTGCGGGGGAGCCACATTTGCATGATTATGTCTATGATGTGCCACCAAGTCAAGAATTTTTTCAGTCCGCCAATTGCAACGTGTGCATTCATACGGTGAATGTAACGATTTCATATGGAAAGTCAGATCTTCATAGGCAAAGAATTTCACTGAGCAGACTCCGCATTGATAGGTCGGGTGTACTTTCGTCCAATGAGTTAACAATGAATCTGAATCTGGAAGTTTTGCGAAACACAACCCACACACCGTTGGATTATAATGATACGCTTTTGTATGCATCTCTCGATCCCACTCGGTTTTAAACAGGCTACTGCACAACTTGCACTGCAAATTTGTTCCTTTATTGTGCCGCTCCAAATGGAAAAGGAAAGTGACGAGCTGGCTAAAATCATTGGTACATCCAAGGGGGCATTTAAACGATGATCCGATAACAGTCCCGTCATCTACGTGGTTCATAATGTGTGAAATAAAATCTGGGGCGGTTTTAAAGATTTGTTTGCAGAATTGACACCGTAGACAGGCACTTTGATTAAATTCTCTTTGTCCCAAAGAGTGGCCTTGAGACAGTGAATAGCTGGCGATGATGGAAACTGAAGTTATTGGTTCAAGTGTGACTGACGACAGCGAAGTTGGCAATGTTAAATTTTCTGAAATCGTTTCATGGCCTTCCTCTTGTAGAGTGGGCTGAAGAGGTGACGCTTCTGCCTCAGGATCAGGTTCCGGATCGCCTAATGGATCGCCAAGGTCAGCATAAGTTTCATCTTCCCCTTCTACGCCTTCTACGAAGCCGGAAAATGGTAACCCGCTAAGAGTCTCATCTGGATTTTCATTAATAGTTACAACCTCGGAGGGAATTAGACTAGAATATAGAAGCTTGGAGGCTACGACAGATGTTTCACCAGGGGCATCAGTTGGAACCGGAAGTGAAATGGAATCATCTGGTTGCTTTTCCAAATTCTCTTCGCTGTTTTCGAAACTCGAGCTCCTTGAACGACTAAGCCGACTTTCTCGTTCTTCGTTAAGCATATTTTCTCTCTCTTTTCTAAACTGCTCCTGTTGTTCAGATTCTCGTAAATCTGTATTTAAGCAACCGGTCTTACAGCGACATTTTTTATTGCATCGCCTCCCTGCTTGAATACAGGGACATTTCATATTATGACAAAACTTTTCTGATTTGTATTTCTTGAGAAGTGCACAGATGCACATTTTTCCGGGTTGGCGATTCGTAGGACGTCTGAAATTTTTTGCAACACAAGTTCTCTTTCTAGCTACAGGATTAACTGTAGTTTCCAGTTCTTTTCGTGAAGAAGATTCCTCGGGCGATAATTCTGCTTTGCAAAAGTCGGCGGGTAACATGATGTCTGCATCATTATCGCCATCATCGAATTCATTGTTATCTTGGTCCTGTCTCATGAAGGAAGGGAAATCACTTGCAGGATGGTAAATGGCAACATGCCTAGTGAGTCCAAATGTCGTATTGAATGTCTGGCTGCATTGAGGACAGTGATGCCGATGCTCCACATTGTCTTCCGTGAAAGATTTGTTCTTCTTCTGACGACCACCATGCACTCTCATCTCATGTCTTTTAAGCATCAACCTTGTACGAAATCTTTCCGAGCATTTTCCGCATTTAATGTTACAAGGTATTCTTTTACAAAATTTCAATTGGTGAACTTTCAGATGCTGCTGTGAAGTGAAAAGTTTCCTACAGTCGTCACACGAAATTCTGTTAGCTGGAGCTGGAACTGGAACTAAAGCTGAAGGTACCTGTGATATTTCGTTTATCTTATTGTTGCAGGACTTGACTTTTATGTTTTCAGTTCCGCTTTGAATTTGGAATTTATTTTCCCTTTTGTGATAATTGGTGTGTAAAATGTACTTTTGACGGTCTGTAAATTGCTTTCTGCATTGGCCGCAGGTATAAACATCTTGAACCGGGATGCGAGATCTTTTTCCAGGAACGTAGGAAGGATCCGAATGTAGCGTCATGTGTGACCGCAAAATATTCCCCGATTGAAATTTACGGTCGCAAATTTTACATTTGTACTTTTCTTCTCGTCTATGTTGCGCCAGGTGAATAAGATAAAATCTACGTTGATATACCGTCTTGCCACAAATATTACAGTGATAAATGCCCTGTAATGGAATATCTGGTCGCACGGGTGGAGTATAAACATACGAGGGATCTTTCTCATGGCGCTGCATGTGCATCTGTAATTGAGTCTCGTTATGAAATCCTTTGTTGCATGTCTCGCATCTGTACTTATCTTGAAGTTTGTGATGACTCAGATGAGTAATGTAATATGATCTGTTTTCGAATATTTTATTGCAACGTAGGCAAAGGTATTCGTTTTGAAAGGGGATATCTTGCCGGACGCGACTTCTGGGGACATAAGAAGGATCTTCGTGGCGCTTCCGGTGCGCCTGAAGCAGATCATCAGAGAGAAATTTTCTCTCGCAAATATCACATTTATATTTTTCTTCCCTCTTGTGCTGATTCAAATGAATCAAGTACAACTTGCGATTATAAAACTTTTTATTACAGGCGTCGCAAGTGTAGACTCTTGTACGGGGAATATCAGTCCGGAATTTACCACGATACTTGGAGTGGGTACGCCTCTTCAGTGAAACAGAATTTTCAGTGGGGATGATTTCTCTTTTAATACTTTTTTCGGGGGAGATGATCTCTCTTTTAATAGTTTTCCTCTTCTCTGATATTTCTGTCGCCAACTTATCACACGACTTTAATAGGACATAGGGATTGGGAAGAGACTTGTCTTTAAGATGGTCCGTAGTGAAATAATAAACAGGATTTTGTTTGGACGACACATCCGATGTCGCCGCTATCACAATTGCTTGCGCTTTGTGGCAGCTCTTTTGTTTTTGTGTCATAAGATGACCCATTGATAAGCAATGTTCCTTTAATTCTGTTATGTATTCAAAGTCTCGTCCACACATTGCACAACATAAATCATTTTCAGGTAAATGAATCTGTTGGATGTGGTAAATTAGATCCGACTTGTCAGAGAATCTACTGCTGCAGTTAAGATGGTCACATCGAAATGGCAATTTAGTTAGATAATTTTCTGAGTCCACATTTTCGTAAAACTCGTCTCCATGAATTTCTAGAAGTGAGATCACTCCACTCTGGATTTTCTTATCCTCATTTTCTGTATTATCGTTGTTGACTTCAAGATCTGATGTATCCGGAACTGGCGTGGGTAACGTTGGTCGTAAAGATTCAATTTTACAAGATCGCTTATGCAAATACATGTCTTTCTGATGAATTTTGAATCCGCATTTTTGGCAAGTTTTGGAGTGATTGTTTATGTGAAAGTCTAAAATGTCCTGCCGGTTAAATTCTTTGTCACAATCTCTACATTTGAATTTTTCCTTTTGAGGAGATCGTTTGCATTTTTTGTCGCGAGTTGTTTTCCTTGGTTCTTTTAATGAATTTGATTGGATTTTGATTGTCTCCTTCAACGCCGGCGACTTTCTTGTTTCTTTACTTGTTTTAGAGGCGGTTTCGCTTTTTTCTGTAATCTCTATCTTCTTTTCAAAGCTAGCCTTTGATTTTGACTTGTCCTTACAAAGTTTCTTGTGAAATTTCAATTGATTACTTCTTTCGAACTTTCTACCGCAATGGTCACAGCTCACAGATGTTTGCTTTTGACTTTCTTTTTCCTTCAGATCTCTCTTCATTTGTGAATGAACTTTGCGGTGCAAAGTTAAATGAATGATTTTAGAAAATGTTTTACCGCAGTCATCACAATTAAGTTCCTTTGCAGTATCCTCAGGATTAACTCTGTCAAAATTCAAAGCCTTAACTTTGGGGAAAGTTTGTTTCAGTTTGCCATCATTTGCCCGATTTTGAAGCTTAACCCTGTTAGCCTTCTTCTTTTCGAGTTTTTCATCTTCAGTTAAAGTTGAACTGTTATCCAAATTTTCGGTGAAAGTCGTGGTTGCTTTCAATTTCTTGAACGGTTTAAAATTCTTCTGTAACCTCTTCTTTTTTACTACTTTGGTTTTTTGAGGCTCGTCGTCGTCGG
>VYYJ01001030.1:0-38074 GCA_021029165.1 Cyphoderus albinus
CCCTTTTTCCTTCGCCGAACCGAGCGAAAACCAAAATGTAGATGGAGACGGAGAAAGTGAAAGGATCTATTTTTTCTCGGGTATCTGGTCCTCAACATTCGTCTCAATAAAAGGCCCAGTTGGCGAGTGCGGGCGAGGGAGGACCGTCACTCTGCACGTACTTAATATTTTCATGTCCCTCGCTCTTCCAGCGTGATAGTGCTCCACAAAGAAGATTCCCATTTTAAATTAAATGAAGGAGAATAAAGTAGATTGAGATTGAATCCCTTCAGCTATTTCCTCCACAATGAGACTTTTCACCATGTTTCCCGTGGCAAGGCAAGTCAGGTACTGCTTCTTCTTGCTTGCATCCAGCTGCAACATCTCCTTCCTTCCTCCACGTGTCCCTCTTCTCTGTACTTGTGTACTCATGTGATTTGGTACACCGAACCGACCAGCACTGTAACCCCGTTTTCCAGCTTTTCAGCTATGTACACACATGCTTTATTATTATGCCCGAGCGTGTTTCACCGCAGTGAAACGGGAAAAGGCAGCAGATGAATGAAATGGGTTGAACGGCAACTTTACCAGTAAAATGTCTCTCTGTGTATAAATAATAATCATATTTTCACCACCGAAATTATTCCCTATAAAATGCTTTTAAAAAAGTAAGAGAGGAGATGCAGATTCTCTGCTTTCCTGTTGACCGTCCTGGTTTTGCGGGGAGAAATGTAACATGAAAAAATTGGTGATACCTACCTAAGGTACATAATATATATCCCTTTGGGACAAGCAGAACAATTTAAAACTTCTCCATCCCAAAGCAAAAAGAATTTTTCTTTATTTCGCCCCTGATTGCCAATTTATCATGGCTATCATGACTTAACTAACGTATATTACGAATGTGCCCACGTTTTGAAACCGAAGTCGTAGTGCTCTTGTCAACTAAAGTGTGGTCTTTAATTTTCAGTTATAATGGCAATTTTAAATCCATTTTTCTCATTCTCCGGGATGTCCCGTCCGAGAAGAGTGACGATTTGTAAAACACGAGTGACTGCTTGAGTGAGTATTATGGTTTAGTGGACACAAACACAACACAACATAACAGCCACTTACTCTACAAGAGTAAACGAGTTTCCGAGTGTCACCGTCCCGGTCAACTCCATCAAGGAACAGCGAGCACTCAGCCAGGCAGTTTATTTTTTATCTCATTGGAAAACATGAACACGCACCAACATCAACCAGCAGACCAGAGACTTATCGGCCGAACAAGAAAAACCTTCTGAAGCTTTGGTTGTCACCATTCTTCAATCATGTTGTACACACATACAGCATGTGTGATAATCCATTACAGTGGCCATTCATTCATTTATCGCGAATCGACAAGGATTTATTAGCGCGTGGGCCAAAGCGGCGTCAGAGATAATAAATACACTTAATATAATCCAGACGTGAAATGATTTTCGCATTGATTTTTTCAGGCGAGTCGGGTACACGACTCCAGACTCAGACTCACTTAAACGGCTCAGTTCACTTGAGGTTGTAGCACTTGATACTGCTCTGCTGAAAAATTGAACTATTTTTTATTCTCATTTTGAGAAAATGCTGTACACTGTACAATAGGGTTTAGTCAAGTCTTTTTGTTCAGTAAAGTCTCTAGCGTCGCTAATGATAATTGATAGTCACACAACGATTTTAGTAGGTATTTACTATTGTATCTCATATTATGCAAATTGGTGTTAGATTGTAGAAGTTACAAGGAACGCATAAATTTGGCGGAGAAAAAATGGCACACATTTTTTTTGCTTATGTGATGAGGATTTCAAGGATAAGCTCGGTAATTTGGGAGTGCATTATGCAAATGAAGGAAAATGTGCTGAGTTTAGAAAAAACGTTTTATTTCCAGCACACGGAAGAGGAGCAGTGAAAGCAGTGCTCAGGAAGAAAAGAAAGTAAAGATGTGTAATCAAGTAAATTGGTGAAAAAAAATCTTGTATAGAAGAGAAAAAAAAAGATTTTTTTAATAGTTTTAAGAATGAGACTGAGACTCTAAGTTTTGTATGCATTAAAAACATGCATTCTTCCAATTGAAAAGTGTACATTATTTATTTCTTTGAATGAATAAATAATGAAATATTGCAGAATTGCATTATCAACCAACAAGCAAAAAATATTCCATTGGCTGATGTAATGTATTTATTTCTTTCGCCACATTATTCACAAAAAAGTCTCAAGTTTTTGGTGGAATTTGTCAAAAGCGAGAAAGTGAGCGTTGGCGTTACAAGTTAGTTACTTGTGGTGAGCTGCTGCTTCTGTTCCTTTTGAGTAGCTTTACTTAAGCAAGAAAAATGAGCGTGAATGAAAAATGTTTCTTTTTTGGCCTGCTTGCTTGTTCAAGGATAAAAACAACTACTGCACACAAATATAAAACAAAAACTAATAATAATTTACTGGTATAATAGAATAAAAGCCAAGGTCATACTTATGTATGTTCTCTTGCAGTGATTTAATGAAAGGATAATAAATGAAATATGGATAAAGATGAAGTGAATAAATCTTCAATTAAACTGACCAGCACACTAATAATAAAAAGTGTTGTCCATTAATTCCAAAGAAAGAGTGACTACCCACGGTTACTCAAGTGCTGATTGTTTTCTTCTTTTCAATTGAAAGCACTGGGGTGTATTTTATGAAGAGGGAATTTTTCACCAGTGTTTTTTCTTTCTCTAAATAAAAAATGGAAAATGCTGTTGAATTTATCCTTTGAAGTAAGAAATTAGTCAAAGAATTGTTTTAAAGGCACACGATATAAAATTGCCAGTTGTTGTAGACTTGTAGTTGGGTTTTCTCAGTTTATAAAAAATCCATTTCTCATTCAAGTGGTGGAGAAAAATGATGCTGTTCATGGATTAATGGTTTTAGAGGTCTGCTTTTATTTCTGATTTTGCAAGGATTTCGCATTTGGAAGTTAAGAAGTGAGCAGCTGATCCTGGTCCGTTGCTTATCTTAACCTTGCCTTTGACTCTATTTTATTTTATTTCACCACAGTCAGCCCAGTAACTCAGTAACGTCTGTCTGCACGTAGACCACTCGACTCGATGGTCGAATGCTTGCAATAATCAGCTTCAGCTTTTCCTCTCTCTTTCCAATGTTTTTGCGCGTCTGTGCTCACACATCATCATCGTCTTCTGGATCATAATTTATAATTCATGACTGTGATCAAGATCACGTCTTCGTTTCTCTCTCTCATTGTTTAGAATATCTTTCCTCAACTGCTCATTTTTTCTCTCGCCTGGTCATGATTTACGAGCTACAAATTTGTTGTCTGCTGTGCAAACATACATAAAACCGGGGATAATTTTTCCCTTCTTTTGCCTTGCCACTTGCCACTTTTTTTTACCAACTTGCGAACTTTGGGTGTAAAAATGTTTGCACATTTCTCAACTCAACATCTCGTACGTTGCGACATGGACACTAAAACAGAGAAATAATTCTTTACTTGGCTTTTCTGTTTGTTAAGGCTAAAAATAAAATACAAAGTACATAAGTCAGAGAAAGTTTGTCTTCATCTTGATTTACTTAAACATTTTGAAAATGTAGTAAAAAGAAAGAGAAAAGAAAAAGTAAACTAAGAAAAGAAGAAAACAAAAAATTGCAAGATGAATTTTAAAGAGAGGAATTTCTTTGATGACTGGCTGCCTCCGCATCTTCTTTGAAGCTAATCCCGACATTTTGCGGTTTGTGATATTACGATCCTCTTCATTTTTTCTTAGCTTGCAAAACAGAATTTGCAACGTACTTTGTGCCTTTCAACTTTGGTTACCTTCACTTACCCCACTAAACATGCTACAATGAGGTCTGTTATGAGATGCAACCACAACAAGGGAAATATTTTTCTTTCGTAAATATTATTACATACATGACTGGAGGATGAAGATGATGACGAGGTTGAGGACAAAAATGAAAGGGTGCATGAATGACAAATGGAGGACACGGATGTGCTCTCAGAGAAAAGAGAGTGGCTCTTCTCTCACTTCACTCTCGCATTCTCTCCGAAAACGCAACTCCTACACAAATCCTAAATTTCCAACTAAAAGCTACCTCTGCACAGTTAGTTCGGCTCGGTTCAATGTGTCTTACGGGTGGAGGTGGAAAGCTATGAAAATAACAGCGGTGGTGATGGTGGTGGAGCAGTGGTTCTCAAAAAAGCCATCTTGTTTGTCTATAAGAAAGCAAAAGCATTTTCTGGAAGAGATTCACATCCACATCGTCGGAGCACTTACATTCTTTAAGACTCTACCCAATTACGTTTTCTACTTGAAATATTTGCCAGAAGAAAGCTGTACATTTTTCCAGTTTTGAACATGTGTCAACCGAAAAAAGCTTTGCTGTCATAAAAATACGCTTCTCCACTTATGCATTTGCTCCCTTTGCATTTTCACATCGTCTCTCGTTTTTTCTCTTCCTTTCATAGTTTATTATTTATCTGCTTACTACAAACACGTTATTATTTTTTCCTTAAAAACTCCATGAAAAAAGCATGAAGGTGAAAGAGAATGAGAATGAAAATGGAATGAAGCAGAACACTCGTTGACTTTTCTGCTCTTTTTTCTTCCCCTTTTCAAAATTTATCTGAAGGAGAGTCGTGACACTTAAAATAAGAGTTATTGGCTTCCTCTAGTATGCAAATTACATCCACTCCTGTCCAAAACCTGACCTGTGTTTACATTCAAATTGGGGTAAGATAAATAATGCTGTACTGTTATGAAACTTAAGCATAATATGAAACACAGTTGATTCTTTTTCATTTCTTTTTTTGAGCAGAGCGAGCGAGGCGAGAAATTTATTAATAGAGGCCGTCGTGTGAACCTAAATTGTTCATGTGCACCACTGGTGCGAAACAGTTGTGACTTCATTTGCATAACTGACATTAGATCTGATACTCACACTTACACAACACAACAAACTAACAGCAGCGCCGACTTCTTTTCCAAATCAAATGTGGACTTTCACTATAGAAAATTTTTTAATGGAAGTTTGAAAAAATTATTCTCAATTGAGCCTCTCGAGTTCGCTGAGGACGTTACACAATAACGCCAGCAGAGCAGAGAAATTTTGAAATCTGGGAGTGCGGAGGTAGAGAAAGAGTAACCTGCAATTTATATTGTCCTTCCTGAAAATGAAAGGAAGTTGTTGAAATAAAGTACAAAGCAGGGGAGCTGAAAACTTTTGAAAGTCAA
The DNA here is from genome assembly GCA_021029165.1 of Cyphoderus albinus. Lineage (NCBI taxonomy): Eukaryota > Metazoa > Arthropoda > Collembola > Entomobryomorpha > Paronellidae > Cyphoderus > Cyphoderus albinus. The sequence goes on from VYYJ01001030.1 coordinate 5,220, forward strand.
ATATTGCCTGAGTGCTTCGTAAGAAACGACGTTGAGTTAATAAATTACCGCAATGTAAAATGCAACATTTAATAGTAAAGTGACTACATTTTTTTCTGACAGAGTTGAAGAATGATGACATGATGATAGGGAGAATGAGAATGTGAATCAGTGCTTTTCTTCGCTTGAATGTAAAAAAATGAAGAAGAAAAATTAATAAAATATTTTTCGGGGAAATGAATCTCCTTTCCTTGCTTTGAAAAATTGGCACGCTTTGACACGTTCGGGAAATCGAAAAAAGTATAATAAAAGTAAAACATATTGAATTTTTTTGCTGTTTGTTTGCACCCCAATTCAACTCTTTTGTCCATATTTTGCAAATCATTATTTTTTATTACTATTACCTAAGCTTTAGCATTTTAGCATCACTCTTGTATAGAAGCGGGGAAATTGCAGGTTGTTAAGAAAAAATATATGAAAGAACACAAAAGAAAAAGGAAACATTTTTTTTGTCGCGGTTTGACGGACCACCCAGGTGAACAGGATTTCTTCAAGTGTCTATTGATTTGTTGACAAAAGGCAGCAAACGAAAGGAAAAGAAGCCTTGAGTTTGATTGGAGAAAAGGTCACTGCAGAACATTTTATTTTGGCATTTCATTTTCCTTCAAAAACTGAACTGAATGCAACAAAACATGTTTAAGTTCGACATTGACACAAGAGATTCAAAATGATTATGTTTTTGTTAGAAAAAATGACATGGTCTATGTTTACGTTCGTTAACTGAACTTAAAATGTTCATGCTTAGTAGAACGAATCAACGAAAAGGAAAGAAAAGGAACCAGAAGAAAAAGGAACGTAATTTTCTTTGTATGTTTTTTGAAACTCATCTGCCTTTCGACATTTTCCGGACGGAAATTCACTAAGTAACTCAAAATTTTATTCAACTCCACTTACCTAAACTAATCATGTCGTTCATTCTTTAAATGTCACCTTATGTTACAAGACGCCCACATTTCGTACTCAGAGCAAAAGTAAGAGTAAATAAGAGTAAGTAAAAGAAAAGTAAGGTCAATAAGAATGTACCAGTACACATAAAGGACAAAACAACTGAACAGCCGGGCACAGTTGACATGAAGACAAGATAAGCTTGATTAAGAGCATGACAGCGAGGAGTCATGCGATGACATGATGCAACTTATCATCACTAAATTGATTACCATTTTTAAAATGTATACATTCATGAACATTCGAATGAAAATGAAAGATGCCCTCATCGTGCCTTTATTGTATAGGGGAAATCTTTGTTTTGCCCACGTACCTCAACTCAAGATTGTTCACTTATTCATGGAGACTGATTTGGACTTTATTTTTGTTACGTATGCGGGCCTGAAGGCTAATTTATTTCTGTAGCAAATCACATTTTCCCATCTAACGTGGGCTGTTCACCTAAAGGGAAGTAAAAATAAGATCCATTCAGCTTTAAGAAAAAAACTAGGGGCTCATTTTGATGAGCATCCAAGTGAGTGGCAACGGGTGATTTGGTTTAGGTATGCCTTAAAGGAAAATGAAAACGAAAAGAGAATCTGCGACTGCTTTCTCTCTTCAATTCTAAATAACCTGGAAGATTTTTTTTCGTTCTGAAAAAAAATCTGTTGAAATGCTTCATTGAAATTTGGGAAAGGAAGCATTAGAAAGGTAGTCAAAAGGCTAATCTTTTAGCAAGTTTCAGAGAACTTGTGTAGCGAAACGTAACGTTACTTTATGTTACGCTTTGTTTAGTTATTGGAAACGCAGCAAAAGGTTGCTGCGGGAAAAAGAGAAATAAAAATGTAAAAGTAGAAAGCTCAACCTTTCCTAACGAACATTTCATTCCTTTCCTGGAGAAGATAAAACACCTCAAACTCTACTCAACTTTCTCTGCTCAAACGAACCAACTTTTTTATTATAATGAGCTGCTCCACGTTTTATATTTTTGTGAGAAAGTGAAAAAATGCACCACGTGCCAACACTGTACCATTGTATGCAAAATGTTAAGGTGAGCACAAACAGACACATGCTGGTGCAAATTGAATGAAAAATCTAAATTAAAAAATAAATAAAAATCTGGGTAGCGTTATTTTATTTAGTTTCGTGGAGAGGCTTTTAGATAAGTGAAAAGTGTAAGGAGAAGGCATCTAAGCAGCTACTACTATCTCATTGATTCATCTTTGTAGGAGAGAGAATATCGTCTGCGTGTCTTATCATGTCTCCATCAACTTTAAAAAGCTGTCGTGAAATTTTCTTCGTGGTAAAATGTAAAAGCTTCAAATAAGCCCTGACTTGAGATGAAAAGTTGCCTGGAGCTTGGCTGGCTGAATTGGTGACGTTACGTGGAATGGAAAAGGTTTTACCTGAATAAAATGCAGTGCGAGTGGAGCTGTTAAAGGTGAACTTGAATGATGTTGGTTTCTCGTTGATTACCTTAAATGTAAATTATAGAGTGAGAGTGGCGCTTGTTGTAGTCTCTCTATGTATATGTTTATAGTAGATCTGTTTGTACGTGAGCTGGAGAAAGCTGAGTGAGTTCAACTTTAACTACCATGAGCTTATTGAACTCAAGCTTGTGACTTGTGCATGAACTGAAATGTGTGAAATTGTAATTTGAACTGATTGCCTGTCTGTCTCTGTGTGCATTTGTGATAAAGGGAAAATGAGAATTGACACGGGCCCGGGCGTGATGTGATGAAATGAAATGAGAGTTCTATGTGCTCCACTAGTGCAACATTCGAACCTCAAAACCAAAACTTTAAAGCAAAACATTTTTCGTGGAAAAACCACTTTTTGCACCGCCGGGACTCAGTTCTAGTTCAGGCGTGTTCATTCATTTATTTTATTTTATTTCATGTTGCACAGATGATTGACTTGCTATGTATGCAAGGTGAAAAGTACAGAGCCGGAGACAGACGCTTATTACCACAAACTCTATTATTTCCTGTCTTTCTTATTTTATTTTTGCTAAAAGTAAAATTCTCCTTTAGCTTAAATTTTTTTCTTCAAATGTGTCAGTAAATAAGTGTTGCATACTCTTTGACCTCAAAATCCACGACTTCCATTCCGACCATTCCCCGTTTGCTTGCTTTGTTGAGCTCGTTTCATAACGTTTGTTCCAGAGAAATGCGTGCCTCTTTCACATTGTGGTTTTTTCTCGTGTTGATTTTTACAATGAGACGAATACAAAATGTAAATAGGAGGAGACTTTTCCCCTTCTTTGTCTTCTGCTAGCTAAATTTATTCTATTTGACTAAATGACCGAAGCAGCGAGTAACAGGAGAGATAGCACAGTTGCAACAATCATAAAAAGCTTTTGTATCTCATCTCATTCTTACATGTAAATGCATCTGCTGTTCGTCTCCGAGTGCTACATCTGAATCTGAATTGTGCACTCTGCTCCATTTAGAGATACTTTTTATTAGCACTCTGGTTATAGTGCAGCAATGTAATGAGTTCACTCGAAAGGAGATTTTTTCTCTTACCAACAAGAGCAAGTTGATGAGTTCGAGTTCATTTCCTCTTTTCTGCCCAACTCATTCACAAGAAGGAAAAAAATTATGATACGTTACCTATGCACACCACAATCAACTACAAGAGTTGCAGTTAGCGTACTAAAATCCGGGAAGTTGAATGAGTTGAGTTGTGGCTGGTGCAACTGGGAATTCTTTTGTTTTTACTTTGGTTAATGAGCAATTCCCCTGAGAGAGGAAGGAGGCGAGCAGAAGCAGACAGAAAATATAAAATGAAATGATGACGACAAAGGAATGGCTGCAACCAGAATCCAGACCCGGTTCCATTTCATTCCATTCCAGTGAAACTAATTTATACCTACTGCACATACAACAAACAGACATCGCTTATCAGCGGAGCATCTGTGGAGGAAGCGAAAGCCAGCGGAACGGAGAAAATAAAAAGTAGGTAATAATTTGAAAGCAAGGGAAGGGGGCGTGTGGAAATTTAAAAGGAAAACTTTTTACTATCTCTGCTGACTGACTCCACTTTTACGACAAGTATCAGCATCAGCTTTTACATGTGATTGGTGTCCAGACCATTAAGAAATGTAATTTTGTCTTCTGCTCTGCTCCGCGAAGAAAATGAAACTGCGTCGAGAATAAGAATGCACATAAATATTTTTACGGCTTTTTAAACAAGTAAGTGCCCGTAGTGCCTACTTGTAGTAATTTTGTTTTCTGCTCTGCTCCGCGAAGAAAATGAAACTGCGTCGAGAATAAGAATGCACATAAATATTTTTACGGCTTTTTAAACAAGTAAGTGCCCGTAGTGCCTACTTGTTCAAACTCACAAACTTCTGCTTCTTCAAACAATAATCTCGAGACCTTGGGCAAAGTCAGGAGCGGAAGTTGAAGAGTCAGTAAGTACCTATTTATGTTATTATGAGCTTAGCAAAAATATTAATAACAGTGCAAGCGCAATTTTTCGTCAACCATGATCATGTCATGCTCGTGCATGCATCCAATGAAGCAGAGCTGTCGTTTTCCTATCTTAGGTATCTTTCGATATTCTCATTAAATAAATAAAGCGAAAGCTTCCATGTTTTTGGAACCGTTTTGTTTTCCCCTGTGTTTGTCAAGTGTGAGTGAAGTGAAGTGTAGCGGAATTGGGAAGGCTAATAAAAAAGTGTGCCTTGTTTTGACAGGAAGTTTGAAAGACGTTTCCTTTTCCCTTCCCAAAAATATCAAAATTCGCTGAAAAAGTCAGAAGAATCGTAAAACGAGTTCATAAAAAGCAAAGTTGTTTGGTTCATTTGGTATATGTTTGGATTTGGAATCTGAACCTAAATCATTTCATGGAAGAACGTCCTATCACACTTTATTTATTATCGCTTGTGTGCGTCGTTTGTCTTTTGGTTTTCGAGGTCAACAACTCCACTCGAACGACTTGAAAAATCTGAATGGGGAAACGGAAGAGAAAATTACAGCTTTTCTGAGCGGGACGGACGGGTGGATGGAGGTTTGTTATTTTGGTCGGAGGAAGAATCCGAGCATTCATTTGATTTCATTTGAAAACAGCTAAGAAAATCCCGTTGACTGAGACAGAAATGAAAGAGAAAAGAGGAGAACGCAACAGGGCTCATTATTTGTTACAAACAAGCCAATTTAATGCCTTATTTTATTTTTACGATGAAAGGAATAATGACGATGGGTTTGTGTGCGGTGTGGTCTGGTATTATTAGGAGATCACATCCATCCAACATTCCCTAAATAAAGTATACTGTTGATAGCCCAATACAATAATAATTTCCAGAAGTCACTAAAACACATACAAACATACATTTTAATACAGATATAGAGGTTTACAGTGTATTTTGGAGCCCGCAGTGCAGCTCTAAAAGTCGAAGTAATTTAAGTAGACATTTTCTGTTAATAAATAGCATCAGCATCTCAAGCATCTGCCCTTTTCATGACGACAGCATAAAGCTAACAATTTACGCTTATCTGTCGACTCGTTCATTTCATTTCATGGTATGTTGTGTAAACATACGAAATAAAATAAAGTCAGATTGGAAACTGCGTATGTATTTTGGATTTTGTTTTGTTCAGTGTTCAACTTGAACCCAATCCCCCAGACGCTTGTCATTGAATAATTTCTTTGTGTGGCCAGCAGCCATTTTGCAATACAATACAACCGTAAAAAAGGATAACATCACATCACTTTATTTATTATCACCATCAATATCAAACAAGATCCTATTTATTTCTTCTTGTCTCCGTTGAGTTACCTTTAGCTATATAAATAAGGGATCAGTGTGGAATGGGCGTGAAATGGATTATGTGGCATGGTATGGTATCATTGTCATTTTCAGTCTTTAGTTTCAAAAATGTGTGCAAACAAGCACAATTCTAAAAATTACATCTACCGGAAATACCTCGAGTAGGAAGAATCTAATAAAAATGCTCGTGCAGTAATCGGATCTCCCTGACATGATTTTTTGTTATCTAGGCCACACAACAATTTTACTCCTCTTCCACTTTTATTTTACCTTTTCTGTCTAAAAATGAACAAGACAGATGAGAGCGAAGGTTACCATTTTTTGCTTTTCTCTTTATTCCTTTTTTCTATTCAATCACACTCACAGCCCAAACATCCGTTTGATGTTAGTTGTTGAACACAATCAGGAGAAAAAAGAAAGCAATCAGGATTTTTTATCGGCTTTTCTCCCTTTTCTTGTTTTTGTTGATTGCGATCTGAATGTATGTGAGTGAGCTGTAGCAGCCATGGAATGGAATCGACTGCAAGGCAAAGGCGTTGAGCTGAGATGAGATGAGATGAATGTCACCGTTTATTATTGGCACGCTGCTCGCTGCTACACTCACCTCACCGCTGAAGGCAGCTTTCCCTTGAATGTTTGACAGAAAAGATGCCATTGCTTTAGTTTGCTTTCTCTTCCCTTTATTTGTAAATAACGTCAAGTGAGCCACAGGGAAAAATGAATTACGTCGAATTTTCTTCGTTAGTTCTGTTCTTTTATTGCTGCTTTGCTTTGCTCCGAGGAAATTTTCCTCCTTTGTTGTCTCTCGTCTCCACTCTACGTTTTTATTTTTCTATCCATGGTGAAAGTGAAAACGAGAGGGGATCGATGTCATGAGAGTTGAAGTCGTTACGATACGAGTCAAGTCAGAGAATTCCGGCGAAACAAAGGAAATATTTTCCAGACTTATCATCAGCTCACTTGTGTCATGAAACAATAATGCACATGTACAATTCCAGAGAACCGTTTTTATGTTATTATGTCGTCCTGAATAACTTAGAGATTACATAGATCAAGAATCAAGATCGTAATCAAGATCATCATCGCATCGTTAGACATTTCTCTTAGTAACTCTGTCTTTGTAGCATCCTGTAGCAATGATTAAAGAAAAAGAAATTGGCAGTGGCTTGGCACAGTGGAACAAATTGTATGAACTTGACTGACTTGATGTTTTCTTTCCGCTCCTTTTCCTTTCCGTTTTCCTTCCTAGAATCAAATAAGGGGAAATGGACAAGGTGAAATGTGAAACAATAATAAAACGTATAAACAACCCGTGACTTTTCTCTTCCTTCTTCCACTCCCTATAACTTTCTCTTCAACTAAGACCAGATAGATTATTCCCGTATGAGATCATGATAATAAAAATGGTATTGCACAGCATTCCTTCATTGCAATATAATGCGATGTAATGTATGTTCCAATGTTCCAATTTTTCTGCTTCGACAAGAGTACGAGGTTTTTTATTACTCCCAGCGTCAGCCTCATGTTTGTACATAGTAGACACAACATAACTGCAATAGTATTTATGTATCACACAACACGTTCCTGATAGAGACACACTGACTGAATCACATTTTTTGGAAGGAGAAACAAAGTAGAAAAATGCGTTTGCTACACATAAAATAAAAAGTATCTTACTTCACTTTTCGAGCTCGAGGCTGAGGTGGAGGTGGATTTACGAGAATCACTCGGCCAATCTACTCAAGTTTCGTTTTAGCGAAATGTTTACATTGAGTGTGGCGATCGCGAAACAAAAAAAGAAAGAAAGGAGACTCGCAGATTTTTTGCGACTTAACTGGATAAAATGGGAGTTGAGTTGGATGTTAGATCCCAATCCGAATCCAATGGTAAATTGAATGGCAACAAAAATACTACTTTTTACTCTGGACTTGAGAAAACTTATGATTTTGAGGCCAAGGTGAACAATCAACCATTCCTCCAATTACAAAGCATTTTTCCTGCACAACAGAAATATGATAGTATCGGGAACGAGCAGATCGAGAAGAATTTTACAAAGGCGGGATAGAAATAGGATAGATTAAATAATGCATGCAATTCAATACGGTGTCGCTATTGCGCAATTATCGCACGTCATTGTTTGTTGAGAAATAAAAGATAAAACGTCATTATTTTAAAATCTTGGTGATGGCACGATAAAAATAAAAAATCCCTTGTGGAGCTGTTGCATTTTTTATGTTGTGAGAAAAACATGGGGATTGGAAGAAAGGGGAAGAAATTTCGATTTCTTTCTTTTTACCCACTCGATTCGATAAATGGATGGCAAAGTGATGTGATGGGGTGTTGCCTTGTGGGACCTCCATTTTCCATCCGATCCGCTCCACTCGAGTTACGCGTTACATTTTACTTCTCGCATATCGAGTTTTCTCTCAATGATCAAGGTGAACCAATAAAGAAAATCCCTTTGAAATCAGTGTCCCATTTCCTCTCTCCCCTCCACTTTTTGTGTGTTTCAATTCTAAGGGACTGGAAATTGACACCGGGCATGAAATTCGACACCGAGACCGAGTTACGCCACAGTCTGTTTCTCCTTTCTTCATCCTCGTTATTTGTAATGTCACCGGATTTTGCAAGATTTTTATTCTTTTATTTTATTTCATGCCTCTTTTTCTCCACTCTTTCCTGATTCTGCTTTTATTCTGTTTACCTTTGGAGAAACAATGAAAATTAGAGAATGGAATGGATCCAATGATTTCCCAATGGACACTGCGAAGCAAGGGAAAATGGAAGAATGTCGATAACGACAATCCATGTGGTAGTAGTTCTGCTCCACTTTTTCCGGCCACAACATCACCTCACGTTTCTCTTTGTAGACACAAGCGAGCGATTTTTTGTGGAAGTGACCTTGCTTCTCTCTCTCTCTCTTTACTCTCTCCTTTAATCATTGTTAATGTAATGAGACTAATGAAAGAAGAAAAACTGATGAAGCTGATGCTGATGAAACACTCAATGTCATTTAGAAAAAAATGTGCCCATGGACATCACGTGGACATAAACAGATTAGCTCTGAATTTGTTGCAACTTTACTTCAACAATTCATGTTTACTTGTACCAAACGAACTTAACTTGTTTTGGTACGCAAAAATCTAATAAATTAACAACAATTCCTCCTGTACTTTTTGTAACTGAAAAAAGTTTAGGATTTTACAGCCAAGGCGTCCAGCGCATTGTTTTAGTCTTCCAAGAAACTTACACTTGCGACTTAAAAAAACAAAAGAAATTTTCCTACAACTTACGCAAGTAAAAGTGCAAAAGCGAAAAAGAAAGTTGTGCAGAAAGGGACAAGCGAGGAGGAGCGAGAAACTAGTTTTAATTGGACTGCAATTGAATTGAATCTCGTTTTGTTACTTAACAGGACAGAAGGAGACAGTGAAGAGGAAAAAAGTTAAGTTAAAACTAAAACAGTAATCAGCACCAAAGACAAAGGCGACTCTGTCCCAGTGTTCTCGCTCTCTGAGTGTGCATCAGGGACAGACACTGGGAATAAAATGGAACTCTCTGCGATGCGAAAGTAAAAGATGGATCGCCTAGCTTCCGTTGTAACGGCGAAAGCAAAGACGGCTTTCTTTATCTTCTTCATCGTCGTCATTTCCTCGAAATAATTATAATGTAGTGATAATAATATAATGATAATGATAATGATAATAATAGCGGATAGCGGAGAAAATAAGAGGACTTCGCTTCGCAATGTAATCTGAATTTTGGTGGAAAGTGCCAGAAACACCTTTTCAACACGTAGCGTAACAAGTGACTCTTTGTTTTCCCGAGAAGAAAACCAACTCATCAACAGTTAAAGTTTAAGTTAAACTCGCCAACCGGCACAACGCAACGCATTCAATTCAATTTCATTTTCATCTCAACACTCCATTTTCCTTTGTTATTTTGTCTGGCTTGAATTTCAATTAAGCAAGTAAATAAATGACACACAGTTTGTGTCTTCCGCAGATCTAATTTATTCTGCGTTTCAATTAAAACTTAAACAGTTAAACTTATTCGCTTTTCTATACGGATTTCACGATCTGTCTCACCTAAATGTTTAGAGCTTTTACAGCATCCTTTTATTCCTGTCTCTCTCGATCTCAACTAAAACAATAACAATAAAAATGACGTAATTAAAAATATTTTTCATCACTCACGTGTTTTCTTCACGTGGATTTATTTACTGCGTATTACTTATCTGCCTATTGTGAAAACAAAAACATTTTTATCCTGTCTTCTTTTAGACCTTCGCAGAAACAAAAATTCCATTGACATTTTTGGTTTTCTCTGTAAATATGGAATGAAACTATTTTTGTTCTGTGGTTGTTTTTCGGATGAGTTCTCCGTCATATTGATACTCTTGTTGATACGCTTTATTGATTAATATTTTCTCATTCGCGGAAAAAAAATCCCATCCCATCTCATTTCGCTGTAAAATCCCCAATGGCTATATCTGAGCTGATCACAAAACCAACAGATGAGACAAAAAAGCAGACAACTACATAAATGTGATGTTGTGTGGTCTGATCTGATGTGAGATGCAGCCGGCTGGCAATCCCTAATATTTTCAATTCACTGCTCCATTTATCAGCAATGGCGATCCATTTTTTTCTCCGTTTCTTTTCCCGCAGCGTTGGGAGAAATTGCGAGCTTCCAAGTAAAGTGGGGAGCGTTTCCAGCTGCTTCATTCCACCATTTTCCCACAATTATCATCAACTGGTTGATCCAAGACACACAAAATACAATGCAAGCAGAATGAATCCAGTAGGCGCAAGTGGGGTATTTTCTTTGAGTGACCCTCATGATGTTGATGTGATGATCGTCGTCGACATTAACTCAAAAGAAGCATTTTATTTTACCTCACGCTTCGTTAGTCCAGTGCCAGTCACTTTGATTTTGAAACAGGAAGACACTCGACAGGATATGACCCAACGGATCTGTCTTGGTAATGTTACTCTTCAACATATTTTTGAGTGCCTATCCGAATGATCTTGTTTTTAGTTAGGCATTCACTTTTCAAGAGGCGGTCATCGAATCTTTTACCTGTCTCCATTAATCTTGACATGGTGAGGTGAGTGAGAGCGAGCATAGCTCCACCGCAAAATCCAACTCGAGGAGTTCCAATTTACCTCAAGTACAGCCAGGTAATGGCGTCACTGCGAAGTGTCCTGTGTCAATGTATAAACTGGCACCTATCCTATCGGTTTCCAACTAGAAAAATAAAATACTTCTCTTTTTCCTGCAGACGTCATTAGAGTGTAAACAAAAACAAATACAACATTACAACGAATTCCACTGCATTGCCAGGATATTTTCAAGTATTTACCTTTTCCTATGACATGACATGATTACACAGGTGAATGAATTCTTGATACTCATGATGAAAAGGTTCTCTTAGGACGACGTTTCACTAGTAAAATACAAGAGATAGAAAATCGACATTTTTCTTTAAAAAAGAGAGAGAAAAAAAGAGAAAGTAGCAACAGCAAGGAAGCAACGTGGCAGCTGCTGGGTGACAACAGGGAAAAGCATTACGCTTTCTAAAAGCATTGTTCTGCTTGGGTGAACAAGAACTCAAGAGACTTGATTTGACTAGGGAAATGTTGCAGAGAGAATCATCTGGAGAAAAATCTTGCCTTTCTCGATTCATCGACTTTGTGGATCGATTACTCGATGATAACACAAGAATGATTACTACCCATCTTTTTGTATCAGAGAGGGATTTCTCTCAGTCATCACATGCACAGCTGCTAGGCATGACGAAGAAAAGAAAGGTACGCTTTGTTCTCTGTTCTTCATCATCCACCAAATCATCACGAACATCGTACGAAGGTAGCAGTGTACAACCTTGAGTTTACATCCTTTTATCTTGATTAACTCTCTCACTCACTCATTGAGTTCAGTGATCAGATCAGTCACATGTTCACGCTACACACGTCCTACGTACCATTATGTACGTCTTGAAAGTAGAATATGTAGAAAATTGGGAAAAGAAAAGAAAAGGTAATTGATTACCTTGACTTGTCAAAGCTTGAGGAAATTTTCTTCTCTTTTTAATGACATGGAAAGTTAGTATTTTTAAATAAGTAGATTTCTGTCTTTCTCCAAGACAGTCTTTAAGAAGATTTTTTCCTTGTTTTTTACATTTTTCCGTCTCGGTTTCAATTTATTATTATTGTTATAGAGTTCGGTTTTTAGTTTTAGCTTTATAGTAAAAAGTGACGTAAGGTAAAATACCAGGAAAAAATACGCGTCTTTTCTACAATCCTACTCTAATTCCTGTCTTTTCTGGTAAAATTGAAAAAAGGAAAAGTTATAATCTCTTGCTCTCTCCTCTCTCCAAATGATGCGTGGTTGAGTGTTAACTCCGTAGTTGAGTTCAGCCTAGTTTCGTATCAAACGCAAGCTCTTTTAGTTGGAGAGGAAAGCGATCAGGAGAAAAGTTTTTCTTGCCCGACCATTGTTTCAAATGACAAAACCATCTGCTCAGTGTGTATTTGGAGCAGTCGAGTGAGTTTGCAACTTTTCCCTTTCTCTCTTTAATACTTTTTTTGGTTTGTTCAGTTCGGTTCATGTCTTATTTTTCTACCAGAAAGAAAGAAAAGTAATGCAATAATAATAAATGGAAAGGCTTTTTGCACTGCTGTCAGAGAATCGCCATTCTCTGCCGTTGCCAATGATGAACGAATCCAGTCGAATTTTTATTCGAACAGAGTAGTAAACAATTAATAAGATTTTTTCCACTCTTTGGGATATCATTTCTTTTTTATTCTGAACTGAGTGAGTTAGTTGATACTTGATACATTTTTTCTCCTGGGTGGATGGAGAGAAGCCATAAAATGTGTCGTGTGTTGTGATGGTGTCTCTCTTATTGTATTCCCCTGCCTCTTGTTGCTTTCACTCGCGACGCATCGACTTTCTTTTTATTTGCTTTCTTCAGAAAAAAATTAGAAGGAGGAGGAGGCGGCGGCTACATTACATTGTGTCCTGACATCATAATCCTGTTTGCAACTACAGAGGTACACGGCACGTGTAATCGTAATCATAATCAATCAGGTTACAGAGAAGAAAGGCTTTGCTGCAGGAATTAATTGGATGTAGGTATTTCCATCAGCAGCCATCTTGTATTTTCTTTTCCGTCGCAATTCGATTTACTCGGATCGTCGAATCTGATGTGTTTTATTTTTCCAAAATTAAAATGAGACGCAGTGTAAAAACCAACCCACAGTTACATTAACATTAACTGCGCTGTAAGCTCTAGCTGACACTGATGCGGTAGGAAAGGGTGGAAAGTTGGAATAATTAGAATAATGAAAATAAATGTGACGCAGTTTGTGTTACTGCACTATCAAAATAACGGGCGGTTTTCCACTAACGACCCTTCACTTTCACAAACCATTCTCCATTCCACTCCACCTTCTCCGTTTCACTCAGTGAGTGTGAAAAGGCGAAAAGGGCATTGTTTTATTTTCATTACCGAAAACCGAAGCTATTCTCGTAAACTCCTACCGCCAACGCTATCATCACCACCATCATGAGCAGCTGGTGCTTTATATTGAATTGCATTTCCGTCTCACTTCTTGTTGTAGCAAAATAAAGCAAAGCAAAGCGAAAGTCGAAAGAAAAACCGCTATTCAATCATGCTCACCGGCTCCATTCTTTTTTACTGTTTGGGGCGGAATTGAATTGAACGTTATTATCACTTGACACGAAAGATTCTCAAAGAAAAATGACGTTGTATCCAGTCCAGTCAGACATTCTTCTTTTTTTTACCGCTTTCCTTTACGCTGCGATAAGATGATACATATTTTTGTGTCACATGAATTCATCCGGTTTGCCTCCCACTCACAAAAAGGAAAATCAATACACAAGGAGCCTGAAAAGAAGTCTGCTTTTTTCTCTTTAAAAAATACATTTTTTTATGTGAAGTAGAAAAAAAGGAACAAAGGAAATGATATGAAAAGAAAAAATGAAGTAAAGTGGAAGGAAGGGGACGCAAAAGCAAAGCTTGGAAATTGTTTGTTCGTTTTGTGTGTCCAGGCTCTCTAAACTAGACTGACTTTCACTCAACACAACAAAAAAGTTTGCGAGTCAACATGTCTCTTCAGAGTTAGCTTTAGCTTAAGCTCAACTTTACCATGAAAATCTCGAACGTCATGTTCATGAATGAGCGATGTCTTAAATCTTGTACTCTTCTTGGGATTTTTACATTTTTTCATGGAGCCAGACAGGAAAGAATTAATGGGAAAAGACGATAAGAAAAGAAGGATGCAACTCAAACTCGACTCATCAGAATAATGTTATGCATGAGGTGTACACACAGAGACTTGATCCATGTTTAACGACCAACGGCACAGAAAGAGTCTGGAACTTGTTGTCGGATAATGAACGTCCATGTGCATCCATAGGCACGGAGAAATTTCTCTGCTTTGCCAAAACGACGATGATGATGATCATGATCAGTCAGGTCTTAAATGGCGCGGTCTTAAGTAAAGTAATGCAATAAGAGCATTCTTCTGCATTTTCTACCTCATTTTGACGGGAATGGCTCATAAAAGAAATGCACGGCTTGCTTGAGCCAACTAGTGCCTTAGTGGAAAAGAAAGAAAAGTGTGTGAGTTGATGTATGCCCCATTTATTATTATGACGCTCCACCAGAGAGAGATTATGCTTGAAACGGGCAGTGTACGTACACCTGGCTCATTTTTTATTTAATCAAATAAATTTCTCTTAGATACTACATACGGCTGCACATCCTTCTGCTTCCTTTACTTATTTTGCTTTCTCGCTCACTCAGGAGAGAAAGTCCAGTCTACTCTGGTGGTGGTGATGAAAAAATATCTTGAACAAAGGTATCTGACTAAGAGAGAACAAAGAACTTCCTTTTTGGACTGCGTTGATTAAACCTTTGAGAATTCTCATCGCCTACACTTTTTATAAGCAATCATCCAATGAGCCAAAAGCACACACACAAAACACAAATAAGAAATGAGTGGAAAAATTTAGTTCTCCATAAGGCAGAAACACACGCGTATTTCCCGTGTTTGCTCATCTTATCTTTTCATCTTATCTCATCTCATCTCGGCTGATCTCATCATCAGCTGCGATGAAAGGGAGAGGAAGATAAAACTGAAATGTTGGTGGTTAGGAGAAAGAATTTTATTACACTCACCTCCATTCTTCCATTTTGCTTGCACTTTCACTTTTTCCTGTGTGTCATCACCATCACCAGCAGCAGCATCGCCCATTTTGAGGAAAAGTCCTCCAAATTCCAGATGTGAGGGATGACCTTAATTAGATTATTTTCCAGTGTCTTTCCATCTTCATCTCGCGAAAAAATATTTTGCCAGGTTTTTCGTTGGCTTCGTTTCATTTTTCGCTTACTACTTTGTTTGGTCTTGGTAAGCTGCTGCTCGTAGTGGAAGGAATTTAATGGGAAGAAAACAAGTTGCCTTTTGTTCCGACGAAACAATACGAACTTAAGCTGCGTGAGGATGGCAGGGATAAGATGATTTTTGTTAAAGCTCCTTCGACAAGCTTTTGTTGGGAATATATTTTCAAGCAAAACTTTCTGTGAGTGACAGAGAAAGTCGAGGATAAGAATGATTCACGACAGTGACCCTGAATTTTGTCCCCACAAAGCGAATAAATGGGCAAATTGAGAGTGAGCTGAATTATTTACTTATTGCGGAGAGAGGATCAAGTAAAAAATGGAGTCAAGTCGAGTCAAAGTGAAAGTCGACTAGTTTCGTAGTCAGAGACGACTTTCACACAGTTTAATGACAAAATTGGTTTAGTCCTGTTTTGATTCAATAACTCGAATTGTGGCTTGTCTTCTTGAGACCGAGCACCAAAAGTTGATCAACCATCACCGTCGCCGTCTCTCACTAGCTGGATCTGGATCAGAAAAGTGGAAGGAGGCAAAGTGACAGAAAAACATTTCATTACCTTCCCCGCACATCATTGAGGTAAATTTAATGGAGGAAATTTAGTTCATCTGTCAACCAGTCTACTTTCTTAGACAAAACAAAAAGGGTGCTAAAAGCAAAGCAACTGTGTAGGTAATGTGATTCCCACGTGATCATGATCGATGGCTCATTTTGTGTAATGTACATACACCTTGGCCCAACTTCACTTGAATAAATCATGTCATCGCGTGGATCTGGATCGATCTGCATTTTTCAATTCCCAATGCATAACTTCCGGAGAATCTAACTCTTCTCATTAAGGGGGACAAAACAAGAGGAATGAAATAAAGTACAGAGAGCGAGTGAGTTTTAGTTGGAAACTCGCTCTGCCTCTGCAGCTAAAGCTCCACTTTTTGTTATTAGTTTTGCGAATCCTGGTGATGATGATGATGACGATCACGTTCACGATTAAAACTTGCTATCGAGCGTTGGCGATGATGTTTTTGTTAGACTCGCTCTACTTTGTGGAGAGAATGAAATTGTGTTGTGTCTGCCAGGCAAAAATTACTTGGTGGAACTGGAACTGGAACGATTTTCAATTGCTTTCAAGTCATTAGCCAAGCCATGCCATCATGACAAAGTTACGCTTACGCCAGAAGTTTGTAAGCAAATATGTACTCACTACAATCCGAGCGTACAATTCTCCGGGAAAATTTTGTAAAAAAAGGTTGAAAAAGTTAAAACCAGCAAACTAGGGCACCTACACAAGTCAGTGGTACGCACGACTTATCCCAATTACTGACTCACATCGTCATCGCTAACTATGGTTAAGATTTTTGTTGACAATTCTCCATTTTCAATTTTAACCCTTAGAAATTATGCGTCAGTCAGGCCAGAGCATAATAAACAAAGAGCAGAGATGATGACCACCTCGTTATAATCACCATTCATCATGTAAACAACGATGGCGTCATAAAATAATGAAAGACGCAGTTTCTTTTTATATGATGTACTTTGTAAAGTACGTAGCTTGCGTAGTCAGTCCGTAGTCCTCGGAGGCTTTTTTAGTTTTTGATGCGACGATACTACGATATAATGATGTTTGCAAATAGTAGTTTTTGGAGTGGGAGCATGCACCACGAGTGGATGTAGATGCTCATTAATCTACATACTATATACCACCACCTACTTACTCTTCTCTTTATAACTTTCCTCTTATGAAACCGTACCCCTGAAAAAAAAAAACTTTTATATGGCTAGATACGTAGATACGTAGAGGTACAGCTACAGTTGAAAAGTAAAAGTTTGGCAAACTTTTTTTCCTCGCTAACATTCATAAATGGATGGATGCCACTCTACGAGTTACTGGGATACATCATTCATAATGATCATATGATGATTGGCTGGGGAAAGTTTTTTTGTTCAATTTTTTATGACCTTTTTATTAAAAAGTTGGAGAAAGTGATTCAAATTCAAGAGCGAATTGAATAAGATATTTTTTGCTTTTTTGTTATTTTGATTAAAAAGCAAAAAAAATCGGGACTTAGGATTTTAAGTACTTATTATTAATAAAATATCTTGTTTAAAGGATCCACCTCCACAAAAACTCTGGAGAGGAGAACTGATGAGTCTCCTCTCTCATTTATCCTTTAATTGGACCCATCCATCATTTGCATTTTTGCTTTTGAAAAAAAGCCTCCTCCCGTACATTTGTTGTGTTTTGTTTTTCGTCTGACGTAAATTCGATGGGTTGTGGAATGTGGAGCCACAATATAATTTGATGAAGAGTGAAGCAAGTTAATTTTCTGGTTTAACGCATTAACAAGAGGAGTTTTTAGAAACGCTTGTTGTAAGCTAAGTGAGTCGTTCGTGGCTGGTGTTTAAATAATGAAGTGACTAGAGCGAGACAGTCTGACTGACTAAATGAATGAATCCAATGGCGTAGCAGAGTTCTAGTTCAACTCCCTTCCAAAATCTAACTCTGCATTGCACAACTTTTCCTAATTCTTCCGCTAACATCGCTCAATGCTGAATAAATCAGTTAACCACTTAATTTCATGCTCCAAAAAACACCCGTTGCTTCACTTAGCTTAGTCACATTTATCCAGCTCAGATTCAGACAGGTTATGCTGGCTTCAAACAACTAAAAACTCTTACTTTAATAGCAAGTACCTTCACTACATGCACTAAATACATACATTATTTAACACTTCGCACTAACGTGGTTACATAACGTTAAGGAACATTCCAACTTAACCGAGACAAAGAGAAACAAAAGGCAGGCAAGCTGATCTCCCCGATGTCATTTTCCTACCTCTCATTTTTTATCACTTTCCGGACTTTCGTTCACCCACAAAATCTGATGTAAATTGGTTAACCACCTTGGAAAGAAATTAAAAGTTAATTGGAAGCTGATACTAATTCAATATTAAATTATTTACTTCGTATTTTTCATTAAACTTGGTAATCCATCTGAATCCTGAGTTCCGTATCTTTTGGTAGGTTTAATCTTGCTACAGTGTGCTAATCAATTAATGTAATTAATTAGAAATGCGAAGAGTTACTTCATAGCAGGCAACTTACCATCAGCTCAGTGTGAAACCTTTCAGCTGCTAGTTTCAAGAAATTTGTTCACATCAGGAATTAATTTTACAGACTGGATGAATACAGCGTTTTCGTCTCTCACGAGTGGTCGATTGTGTGCATAGTTAAAGAGAAAGAACGGAACATGATAATGATAACGAATGAAATTTAGCAATGCATCCTTAATCGGGAGTTCTGGTTTAGGTTAGTTCATCTTTTAGTTCAGGTTCCATTTATTAACCATATTATTTATCCTACATATGCAAAAACGTTTGCAGTAGTGATGAAGCGAACTTGGAAATCTAAAGTAAACAATAAAACTGAAACCTTGAAACCTTTTTATTTGTTTTCCACTTTAAATTGCAAACCCACAGACATATGGCATAAAATGTCAAGGTTCACCGCATTAGTACACCACAGTGACGGAGGGCCCCACGCGACGTAAATTGACTTCTTTTGAAACCCAGCAAAATACCACAAAACTGTAAAATTTCGATTTTTCAATTCCAACCAATTCATTGAATCCCACAGAGCAAAACAAAACATCATTCATCAGCAAGATTGTTTTATTGTAGGGATATATAATTTTCGCAAATGAAAACCATTTGATTTGAGTTTGTTGTTGTTCTATTGATGCGTAAGCAAAGGCGTCATCTGACGTATCATTACACGTAAATCCCTTTCCTTTCATCCTCACTGCCTGTGACAGTGTGACTTTTCCCTGGACATCAACATCCACATCCACCACGAAAGCAGAAACCAAAAGATTTCCTTTCACATTTCACTTTGAGAGCCTAAAGCCATTTCTACATTTTTAGATTGTACAAAATACCCACTTTGCCTTTCACCCTACCTAAACACAAAATGTGTGTCCACACACACGTTCACCTGTCATCATTTTCCTTCCTCTGTGTGCTGGATTTACGCTATTTCCACACAATTTTCCAGCTTCCTTCCACTGCATTGTCAGCCATATTTTCCCCTTTGTGTAATCTCCAATTTCCCGGAATGTTTAAATATACTTAACTTCCGATTAAATTTTTCCACACGAGTGGAATAAAACCGAGGTGTGAAAGTGAAAAGCAAAAGACAAAGAAAGCAGGGTACAATTTAATGACAAGTTGACTGGAACATGGAGAGATTAAATTACCTATTCCACAAGAACAAGAGCAAGAGCAAATAGTGGCTCAAGTTTTACAACACCACAATACAATACAACGAGCTACAAACAATCAATCAGACTTTAGTTTAGTTAGTGCTTCGTTTTGAATTTCAGCGTTGGTTATAATGCCTTGAATTAAGTCCTTGGCATGTCACAGTCACATCGTTTCAAAAAATCTGTAATTACAATACATATGTTCAAAAAGCGTGCTTCCCTTGTTTTACACCTAACTACGATGTAAGTTGTGTACCAACCGAGAAATATGTGCATTATGTTGTATTGTACCTACTATGTGCTCGTTAGCAATTTTTTATTATTCCTGCCCAGTCTTTCTCCTCGTGATTTATTTGTCATGCGTGTAATGTGAGAAACAAGCATTTCTTTTTCATTATGTCACTTTCACCACAAAATGCATAGGCAGAAAATTTCTGAAAATCCAACTTTTTCATTCTAACATAATGACAATCTTATAATGGTTCAATGGTGACAAAAACTGAAAGTGTGCACATTTTTTCTCTTTTTAAAGCTCTTCCACTTAAAAAATCTCCTTGAAAAACAGTTGAGCTGTAAGAATTGAAAGACAAGAAAAGCAGAGAAATTGTAGAGATGGTTAAAAAGGTGTTGTGTGTGAAACGAGTTGAGTTGTTAACTAACAAGCCTGAATTTTTGTAGAAAAAAATTTCACGTTCTGCTACACGTTTTCTACACATAAGATTATCCACACACACAAATACACCTACGCACTCTCGGTGCTTAGCTCTAGGTATTTCCAGCTAACCCGTCCAATTATTTCAGTTCGCTGACCAAAACAAAATTTAAAAAAATAATTGTATAGAAATAGTGAATGTCGTAAAAAGTAAGAGTTTTAAAGATGTTTTAAAGCACCTGTCTTAAAAATTGTGATGTAAATAGGTACATAGTTCTTTAATATAACGTACGTAATAAGTATATACGTTATGACACATTAAAATGTTCTTTCATTTTCTTCCACTCAGGTCTCTGTATTGTGCACACAATCGTAGCAGCAATAGGTACTATTCCCGTCGGTTGACATGAAATTGACAAATGAGATTAACTCGGGAATCTTTCATTTTCTCTCCCTTGTTCGTTACATACCTACGTAACATTAACATTTAATACATCACCATCACCACTTTTAAGCTTTCCTTTATTATGGCTTCATGTCGGTGAGGGAAAATGGAAAATTTGCAGCAAGCCAGGAGAACGTAGGTAGGGAATGGAGCGGCTGAGTAATGCTAATGCAGTGGTGAAAATAAAGTGTGATGTGGATGTGGCAAGTGAGAAGCTCATTTTCATTTCAGACATGTCATAATGTAGGAGTGAAAGGCAGCAGCCGCGGTCGCAGAGGGAGTTTTCCAATTGCTAGAGGAGAAGAACAAATAAGAAAGTGTGAGGAAAGGAAAGGGCGCATTTTGAGTGAATGAGACATTTACATGTCGTTAAACCGGCTTTTACGTCGTTAAACACAGAATCGCTGTCAACATCACCGTGTTATCATCAAACATTACCACCGACTCTATTTCATTCCCTTTCCTACATTACATTACATAAATACATTCCAATTTCTAGTTCTTTCCCTCCCGAGAGAAAACCGAGACAATCGCAACAGAAAATGGAGACAGTTTTTTTTTGTTAAAAGTCATATCGAATCCAACGAAGGACATGGTGAAATGGCCACAAAAGTAATTGCCCAATCAGAAAATGTAATAACTTGGCCTATGGCCGTGATGGGTTGGTAGTTGGTAAAATAACAAAAGCTGGGGATATTTTACCCAAACTTTTTCCTTTATGTACTTCCGGTCTCTCTTTTTCTCTTTGTCTGCCCGTTCTCACTTACTCACTCTCTAATATCAAATCCACTTTAGAAAATTCTTTTTTCTTACTTTCTTTCATAAAGTTTGTGGACTTATGCTCACTTTACTTACTTACATGCTGATCTGATTGTGAGTGAGTAAGGAAAAGACTGGAGGAAAACTCCAATCGAATTCCTCTCGTTTCCTTCCAGAGATTCCGCGAGTGAAAGGGAGAGGCGTGGAATGCGGATGCGATGTCGAATGTCGAGTTTTATCTACATGTTCAAAGGAGGCGGATAAAGGTCAACCAAACCACGAAAACTGCGCTTTTTTACCAGCCCTTTTATTATTGCTTTTCCAAAGATGAGGGCGAGTCACGAACAAACCAACCTTGTTTCTGGTTTCTACTTTTTTACCTCACTTAACTTTCACGGCATATTTTTTGATGAATGCGACGCATGTTTTCACCAGCAGAGTGAAAGTTTGAGAAAGAAGCACGGAGGAGCAGAGTTTTCAGAGTGGAATTTTTAAAAACGTGCTCTTTCATGTGGTCTGGTCACATTTCACTTGGGAAATACATCCCTTTCGTATATACTTTTGGAACTGGTACAACCTGCGCCAAACCTGATCTGACATAATACTCTGATAATAAAGTTTTTGTTTTCATCTCGTTCATACCCACAACCCAAACCACAGAACCATTTCAAAGTGTAAAATGATATCTAATTTAATATTACATCGTACTCAGAAATTTCTTTCTTCTCCAAAAACGTTGTTGGTTCTGTCTGGTAATATTTTTTCATCTCTTGCGATTTGCGTTACGTTACGTAACACAGTTTTTCATTGTTAGCCATTGATTAATAAGAAAGTAGCACTGCGGCAAAAAATATTTTTTGAGAAAAAACTTGAAATTGGATGATTTGCCAGATAATATTTTTCTTATGTGTGAGTGTGTCACTTGAAGATCGTGACATGAGGCAGGAAATATTAATAAATTGTGCAAGGACATGAGTCATGTGAATCTCATTATTTTGCACAAAAAAAGAGTCAGTTTATCTGATTCTGAGTGAGTGAGTGATTCAGTGTCTGAATAGTGAAAAGGAGGTGAAAAGAGATGATCTCGTTCATTTTAATGATGTACTCAACAAACGCTCGCTCAACATCTTTATAATGCAATGTGACTATTAGATCATATTCTTCAACATGATTTCAGTCTCGCTTCGCTGCAAGCTTGACAAAGTAAAAATCCTCCAGCCTCGCTGGCATACATTAGAAAGATTATCATGAAAGTATCACATAACATCTTGCATTATATGCCTAACCTAGGTATGTGGGATGCGATGGTAGAGAAAAGAGAAAATTGGAGCAGATGGAGAAAATGTGGGAAAAGTCGCACGTATCTATATTAAATATTCCTTCTTTTGATCTTGTCTCCATTTTCTCGTGTCACTCATTTTTCTTTTCATTCACACTCACTCAGCCAGATCACAATGTCAGTGGCAATAGAATAATTGAAAATAGTGTGAAAAACATAATAACAATGATTAAGTAATAAAAAATGGAACGGATGTTTGAAACAAAATGGATGAAGCGATACTGATGACGATGGATTTATTTAATGGTAATGGGGCGTTGAAATAAAAACGCAATTGAATTGTAAATTTAGAAAGGAAGATCAAGAGGTTAGTTTAATAAGAGAATTGAGGGGCCTTATGCAACAAGAGTTTCCATTCTTTCATTCATTCATGGTCACGGTTGAGGGGAAGTAAATAAAAAGAACGTTCGTAAAGAATAGAAAAGAAAAGTGGAAAATTTGTCACATGTCGCTTGTCGTAGCGCGTGGGATTGCCATTGCCTCGTCTTACTTCAATTCAATTCAGCTCAATTCAGCTCAACTCAGCTCAGTTGCTCGCAAATGTATAATGTAGTGATTAAATAAAGATGGATTTCTGATCCTCGACAGCTGCCATTTCTCTCTTTCTCTTCTCTATTTTTTGTTGCCAGAAAGTAGCGGCGTTGTAGCATAATGCTTTTCTTTCCCTTTTCTTTGAATTGGTTACATTCCCAGTTTATTGCAATACCAAAATACCATCTTTTCTTGTTAAGTAATCCGCAAATTTCCGCGAATTGTGATTGTGTGTCACAAACAACAAAATTCTTTCCGCTCAGCTAAACTCACTGTTATAAACAGATACAATGATGCTACGAATGTTTCTTGCTAAGACATTCCTGTTGCATTTTTTCTTGTCTTGCGGACTATTGCAATGCAGTTAGTAAATTCTGTTCAACCTAAAGATAGATTTGTCGTAATGGAAAATTTATTACTTAAAATATATACATATTGTAACAGATTTCGTTCGACTTTTCCTCTGAAAATAAAAATAAGTAAAATAAAAGGAATGTGACAGCAATAAATCATTTCTATTTACTTTTCCTCTTCCTCCTTGTCCACCTCCGCCGTGGACATGGACACTTTTCATTTCCATCGATCCACTTTTTGCACACATCTTGAACTTTCCTTGGGCAAACTTGGTGGTGACAAAGCGAAAGGTTTATTTTAGTGCAGAAATCTGACTTTATTTTTACCCTCCTGGCTCTGTGGCTGAATGAACTGTGCTGCTGGTTCTTTGAATGTGCATTTATGTCTGTTATTCATGATGTGAAGTATGAAGCTGCTGATAAAAAGCCAGCGGGATACCTGGAGTCGATTTTGGATCCGCATCCATCCACAATGTAGGATGAGATGAGATAGCGGAACATAAACAGCATTGTGGAGTTAGTGCCTGCTGATAAATACTTTCTCTGTGATGATGTGATTTTTGGGTAAACGACCTTTTCACGCAGTTGGCTGCCTCGTTGACGCAGCAAGGGGCAGGGACACCCCAAGCACACAAAATATCTACTCTTTCACATTTTCAAGGAAAACCACTTATCTTTGCTGTAGTAGGAGGAAGGATAAACTGTTTTTCTTTGTTTTTATAAATGGCCGGCGAATGTTGAATTGATGGTGTAAGAACAAGTACGTATGTGTGTGTATGATATGAGATCATTATTTGGAGGAAATTGTCCGCACATAACGGAGCCGAACCAACCATGTCACACGAGATCGTGATATAGTATCATGATCATCATCATTACGGAGAAAGTCTTCTTGCTTTAACATTTTATGTAAGTAGTTCTATGAAACAAATGCCCATTTCCAGCACACACATAGTTCCAGTTCTTCTTTCTGTCTAGCACAGAAAATTCCTGGAAAAAGGCAAAGGTGTCTAATGTTTAATGTTCAAGTCTCTTGCCCTCCATGCTCCACTTGTTCCACTTCTCCAAGTTAACATCAAAAGGAGTCATTTTCTTTCTCTTCTCCAACATTCCATTCCATCCTGTCGATAAAGCACATTGTCCAAAACTTTTCAAATTACTCACTTAAAGGAACGAGTGCTGAGATGAAAAGACGCATCTCATCATACGTATCTGATGTAACAACTTTAGGTGAGGTAAAATGTAGACATTTCTTCCAAGGTAGCAAAAATAACGACAGAAGATTCAGTTCAAGCGTTTATCTTGTTTCAATGTCGCCTCCTCGCCCTTTCTCGCAGAAACACGAGAGAAAAGTAATATCATTTTGAGGCGGTAATAATCACCTTAATCCTGACTGAGTAGGGCTGCGTGACACCCTGAAACACGCTTTGATCATAAGAACGAACGAACATGATCGTTGTCGTTGGAGTTGTCCTCAACCGCCCACAACTGAAACTCAAGATGAGCTTCTTAAAGTATTGAGCTACCTTTTACTACACTATTACCAAAAAAAGCCAGAAGCCATTTATTCAGGGCTGGGCTGTGCTAATGGATATTATGATGATGTGATATCCGCTAATATTTGTGTCCATGTTTTATTTTCTCTCGAGTGATCTTACTCTATTTAGGTGGATGCCAGGAATGATTTCCACTTAAATTCCCTCTTTCCTTTATTCGTTTCGTGTGAAGGCATTTCATTTTGACTCAGTTCTTTCAAACATTTTTTCACGATCGTCTTTCATTTCCTTNTTAGGTGGATGCCAGGAATGATTTCCACTTAAATTCCCTCTTTCCTTTATTCGTTTCGTGTGAAGGCATTTCATTTTGACTCAGTTCTTTCAAACATTTTTTCACGATCGTCTTTCATTTCCTTGAAAGATTCCTTCTTTAGAAATAAATAAAGGAATTGGTAGCGAGCGATGTACGGCAAATGAGTGTGAGCGCTAAGAATAGAAAGCAAAAGAAAAGAAGCAATTTCGGCTGAGTGGGGCAGCCACAGCGGAAAAGGTGACGAGGAATGCTTTTCTTTCTGTTATTGCCCTTTACTTTTCCACATCCGCACCTTTCCCTTCAAGAGTCACAACACAACACAACCGCAAAGCTGAGCTTGATCATGTTATAGCGTAAACAATAAAAAAAATAAAGGGTGAAACAGAGCTGAGCGTGACACCACCACCATACCACAGCAGGAGAGTGTTGCATTTCAAGATTCGCTCAGTCAGACTAAGGCCACCTTTCGTGTGTCCTCTTCTTTCGCGTTGGTGTTAGTGTCACCTTTCTTCCTTTCCGCTTTCCTTTTTTTGCTCGCCCCAGGAATTTCTCATTTTTCCGGAGGGACACCTTCCACACGCTTCCACCTTGGCCTGGCTCTCACTCTTTTCGCCTTTACTGCCTCGCCTGCTTCAAACAAATAACGGAAATTATGGAGGCAGAGAAAACTCATCTGAAACTGTTACTTACTTTTACTTTACTGCACTAAAACTGAGACTTAGACTGTACAGTTTTTATCAGAAACTCGCCAAAACTTTTGTGTTTGGCCAGGCCAAAGGGTGTACATAAAAATGAAATTTATCGTTATCGCGAGAAAATATGGTTCACTTAACTATATTATTATCAGGACAAAAAAATGAAATGCAATCTTTTTTCTCCATCCTTTTTATTTAAATTTCTCAGGCAGTGTTTTATGGCTTGTTTTGTGTCCTCTTTGAAGAAGAAAAAAGTGAGGGAGATTTTTTCATTATGAAAGTAGTATCACACGATGTTGCATGCATGTCCATGTCCTCCAGCAAAATGGTGCGGTTCGGTGCAAGCACATGCAAGCAGGAGAGCCTTGTCCTAATAAATTTGCATATTATTATCACAATGAATGTTAACAGCCTTCCCTCCGCTCTTCTTCCCCTGCTTCATATTTAGTTTGAATGAATGGAAAATGAAAGTGAAAGCTGAGATAGTGATAGTAGAGTGCGAGTAAAGTATTAAGCTGAAAATAAAAAACGTGTGCAAAATCTCCCCTTTGATCATTTTCGACTACAAACGCGGTCTCTTTTCGTGCTGACTGAGCTGGATGGATGTGAACTGCGAATGTGAAAGTGGTAAGCGCACCTCCGCAAAATACATAAAGCAGCAGCAGCTTCCCACTCGATTCCTCCAGCAAAAACGTTTATGAGTGGCATCCGCACGTGTAGTTGGCAGATACGTACGAAACATTTCTTACATAATTTTCACTTGTTCCATCGAAATAAAATATGCAACGTAATGTCTAGTGTCTATGTAGTGTCCTTTGAGTGAAATGTATGTGCAGAAATTAATGAATGAAGGGAGCATAGCGTAAAAACTAAACAGAAAACTAAAAACGCGCTTCATTTTTCTGTTTGCTCTTCTCACCCACTCTGACCAGACCTCAGCTCGTATTTTTCCAAGTGGTACTGCAAAATAAACTTTGTGCAATGTATAAAAAGTTGTGAGTGGTGAAGGGAGGGCCAAAGAGAAAGAGACGGCCGGAAGGACCGTTTTTTCTCATTTTCCTGTATAATTGATTCAGTTCAGTTTTATAAGCTAAAGCCTCAGAGGGTTACAGTTAATAATATGGTGATCATTTTGTGGCTTGCATAACATTATACAAAGCAGTGGCAGGCTTTTCTACTTTTGTGAACCGGAGATAAACGAAAATTTGATAGTGTTTACAAGAGCAGTAAAAGGGAAAGTCAGTAATTTGGTTAGTTAGGTAAGAGTGGCGGGGAAAAGCATAACGCGTAATTGTATTTGCTCACTCGAGTCAGTCAATCAGTCAGTTGAGTCGGAGTCAGTCAGTCAGTCGCTGGCTATTATTGTATTACACAACGATAGTTGAGTCAGAAAATAGTAGCAGGAGAAAGAAGCCGACGAGGAGTTCCAGTTCCTTTCCGTAGGGAGTGATGCAAATGCCAAGAATGGAAAATTGGTCTGGAGACGCCCTTGGTTCGCCTTTGAAGAAAGAAAAAATATCCATTATTACGCTACAACTTCTAGAAAGAAAATTAAAGGCGGGTCGCTCTTTTGCAAGATTTAATGTTTAGTTAAACTTCAGTTAGGCTTGGCTACGCTCCGGTTTTCCTTCTTTTCTTTTCCTTGCCGGTGATTTATTTTATTTTGCTGGGAAAAAGGTGTGCACAACACAGCACACAAATGTCCATATGCTCACTTTTTTCTCCGGTTTTTTCTTGTTTAACTCTGGGCAAGCAGGGAAGGACCAAATTTGATTATTCTTTTGTGTCATATAAAAAGTTATTATGTTAGGGACGACCATTACTTAAATACTATAATATTATTTACACTTTACCCCTATAATATAATATCCTTTTACATTCTAATCTACCATATTTTTCCTACTGGGCTTTATTGCTGCTTTTATTTAGTAGCCACCGCTCCAATGTTACACACGATATTCCCTAAAGTGTTTTTCTATGACACTCAGGGATAAAAAAGCAATTAATTTCGGATTAGAGACGCTTTTTTGGCAAAAGAAGGAAAAATTTAGAGCTATTTACTACCACTCCTGCTCAAATACAACTCGCTGTCTCTGAAGGAAAATAACGTTTTTTGTGGTATGGTAAAGGTAAAAGTCCATGATGTGATAAGGTGGTCATCTGGGGCCCGTCCCTTTTTACCTAGTTCTATTCTATTTTATTCTATTCTATTGTAACATCTTCACGTTCGCCAAGTCCATCAGGGACAAAAATGATTTCAATTATTGTAAAAATTACCATGTGCCAAGCGAATGTCCTCTTAAATTAAAGCAACCTGACTCGACGCTTACGATGATGTTGATACTAATACTTTTGAAGCTGCGGGTGACTGGGAGCTTTTGAAGCGGAAAGGGGAAGCTTAGGGTGAAATAGTGAAAGAGCGAGTGAAATGAGAAATGATAACTTACACATAATAAACACTAACAACAACTACACTCTGCTTTTGCATTGCCTCCTCACATTCGCGGACTTCCTGCTGTCAACCTAATAATCGAGATCATTACTCACTGCTGTCGAGAAGCAATAAAAATCGCTTTTCATTTCCATAGACGGGGTGAACGTTGATGACAAGGCATGTTGTTACGACATGACAAATGATATGCATTGATTAATTCTAATGATGAGATGAAGAATGATGACGATGGTGATAACCCTTTTAATTAAGACCCCTGACAGATCGATGGTCTTTTGTACTTTAATAGAAGGGAGCGAAAAATGCAACAAATTCCGTGTATTCTCTTGTATAATTATAGCATGTGATTGCATATCTGTGGACAGGGTGTGAAATGTTATCGTGATCGTTTGCAAGTAAAATTGTGCAATGATGCATAATGCTACTCCAAGTCTGCAACTCACAGTGACAACTGACAAATGAAAAGCTCTCTTGGGGAAGGTTGGTCGGGGGTCTCGCTAATTAAATGAGTCTAATTGCATCAACGCTTTGCCTCCTTCATGTCGTGTCTCCTGGAGTAATTTATTAAGCCATTTCCCTACTCACTCTCATTTCCTCCACTTTGTTATTAAAGGCACAGTTGTCGTTACTTTGTGTTTGGCTGTGTTATTGTGTGCGAAAATTAAGTGAAGTCAAGTGGAGTGTAAAAAGTATTGAAGGCTGAATGAAATGAAATGTTATGTAATCACTGATCACAGATGGAGGACACGTTGCACGTCACGTCCATACGTCCATTCCTGTCCATCGGTCTCACTCTTCACTTCACTGTCGAAAGATAAAACTCTTTTCTTTAGTTATTTTGTGGAAAATGCTGCCACCACTTTTATTAAGATTGGGTTGTGCAGCTGGAAGCCGGAAAGGCATCTAGTAGCATCTCTATTACAATTTACAAGACATCACCAGAGACACAATAAGTGACAGGCAAAGTGGCATCTTGGGGAACCATAAAAAATCGCATTTTTTTCCTCTAGTTTTTAGAGACATTTTTTTATTTGTGATGTGAGTAAGTAAGTAACAGTTTTGCGCACAATTTTCGGCAAAATGGAAGCCATAAAATGGCACATTGCAATAAATAAAGATTCAGCACGCATTTGTTTGTGGAGCGCATGTATGTACATGTATGTACACAATAACTTTTCTGCGATTTTTTTTCTAAAAAAATGAAGCATCTCTGTTCATAATCATTGTTATATTGCGGGGGACAAGGGCGGTTTAACGATGACTTTGACTTGAGTTGAGTGAGTGGGACATTACATGGGAGAATATTAAGAGTCATTATTTTGCGCTTGAAGAGTATTAATGGGGTAGGTGACAAGAGTTGACTTCAAATGCTCGGTCTGGCTTCATATTACATTGTGTTATATTCTGTTATTGTATTATCTCAGCTCAGGCTCTTATTGCATCATTTTCTGTTTGCTGGGAAAACAAAAAAGCTGTGAAAATATATGTACCTATCCATCTCACATTCCACTCGGAGCATTTTTCTCTCTCACCTCACCACTACCACTATACTATTACCATTATTACCAACAATCAACCACCCGTCAAGTCATTAAGTTAAGAGGCTTACGAGTTGCATTTTGCGTTACTTTAGCGGGAACTAGACGAAGATGGAAACAAGTGGAAAATAGAAGGGAAAAGCAGAGCAGCGCAAAGCAGATGCTGTCATAGCTTCGCAGAGAGCATCACTCACTCACTCAGTCAGTCAGCCAGACAAGTCAAGTGAACACCCACCAACTCTCGCTCACATAAATCCATGATCCACCACTTTATTTTCTCACAAAAAAAATAACGAGACATAGCAGAGCAGAGCAGAATATGGTGAAAGCAAGAATTTGTATCCACTTTCCTTCCGCTTCCACTTCCACCCGTTGGATTTGTGTTTGGTATTTGATATGGGATTCACTCACTTTACTTTTGCACTCTGTCTTCTCGGAAGGAAATGTATATTTTACAGCGAATAAAAGCATCACATCTCATCATCCTGTGTGGTCTTGCTAATCCTTTGGATACATGATGCATAATGCATCCTCTACTTTACTGACGCTGCTGCTGCGCTGGTGCTGGGCACATGAGCTCATGGCTTGACAGTTTTCTTTCATAAGTCCATTAACAAACAAAAAAGAATGATGTTGATGTTGTGTTGTTGATGTGATACAAAATAAAGTAATGTTTTCTCTGTATAATACCCAATTTTCGATCTATTGGGTAAACAAAGTCGGCTACTTTCCCCCCTTGGATCCATACCGTGTACGTCCATTACGTGGGCACACACGTTTTTGATATTACTATGCCTGTGGATACATAGGTATACCGGAAATGTAAATATGGCTTCATTCTCAGAAGAAAAAATCATGAAGCATTATATTTTGATACCAGCTTTTCCTCTCTGTAATTTAAAAGTCCACATTTAAAGAATAAGCATGTGTAGTGGTATTGGTACTATTGTGCAACAAACATGAAGAAAGAGAAACCTGAGAAAATGATATCCCACGTCACACAACAACACACAACTACATCACAATACGGTAAAAAAAAATTGAGGAAACGAGTTCTCGTGTATCACATCTCCCCCGAGTTTACTTACATTTCATCCAGTGAAGTCAACCATCCATTCATCCATCCATCCATCCGGTGATGCCATTTCCTTTCCTTGCCTCTGCATACATTTCCGTCCAACCCGAACATTTCTCACTCTTTCTTCTGGCTTTGCTCTTTTATTTTTTATATCGTTTTATTTTATTTCCTTTTAGTTGATTCTACACCAGCCATGCAGAACAGTAAAAAACAGGGATGGAAAACCAGACAAACACATTTAACATTAGGCAAGCATTCTTCTGTCTCTCTTCTTCTCGGCTGATGCTCTGTACGTACACACACTTGCCAAAACCCACACGTCTCTTTTCTCCTCCTCTTTCTCTGCTTTTATTTTCTACGACTTGTATTTCTGCTTGCTCAATCAATGAACGAACGCAGGCAGGCAAAAAGAAAGCCTTTTTATTTTAGTTTGCTTATTTCATGTTATTTTACTTTACTTTTCTTGATTTTATCTTATTTTATTTTATTAGGCCAGAACAGCACAAAAATTGTTACTTCCCTTTAACTTACTTAGGCTTTCTCCTCCTTTCACCAACTGTGATCCATCAATGGAAAACGGAAAAAAACAAAGCACAGAAAAGTTTTTCGTTGTCGATCTCTTCTACCATGTACATAACTCAGGTTAAGATGTACATCCTATAAGTACTACGTATGTGTGTAAGAGTAAAGTAACAATATGGAGTTAGTTGAGAAATCGACACACTTGGATAAATGTGGATGCGCTCACGTTGCCTTGATGGATCATTTCATTTTCCTAAAACACGTATCGTATCTTATTGCTTCGCTTCAGCTAGTCACATCACAGTCACAGTTACGGTTACGATTACAGCCTCAGCTCCAGCTCGAATTCAACTTGTTCTTTAGTCAAGTCAGAGTTGCAGTATTCCCCTGTGCTTTAGATTGCTTGGTGGTTAACTAACAAGACCTAGAAAGAAAAACAAAGACGGTTTTCTTTTTCGTCCAATACAAATAGAAAACACGAGCAGCTGCGATATACCACAACATAATGTAATGTAATATTGTTTTACAACCGCCTACGCATCTTCACTTTCCTTTTTTTTCTTTCCACTTTATCTTGTTTTTCTTTATTAAACCTGAACCTGATACCGTTCTGTTATGACAAGCTAAACTTAACAGTTTGCCACTGCCACGCCAGAGTAAAAGATATTTACACTTTTCACACCTGACCGCACACAATTTTTTCTCTAGTCGCCTCCAGCTTCTCCGGCTTATCGGTTCAGTATGGAGATGCTATTTGATATGTATGTCGACTGGGTAGACGCAGTTTTCACTTTCAATTCTAAATTCCAATTCTGAAACAGTTTAATTCGCTTGAGTAAGGCTTAACCCATGTATATTTAATGGAAACCCGTTAAAGCTTAAATTCAATATGGTTTTTTCTTACAGATTCACTGGCCAATCAGCAAGCAGAAGCATCCAGAAGGAAAATTGTCCACATCGATCTTTTTCTACCAAAAACTACCTTGAGTGAGAAATTGAACCAGTGTTGAGTTCAGACAGTGACCGCTATCGGGTTAAACGATTTTTCAGGATTCTACGAAAAAAAGTCGGCCACAGCAAACTAAACGTACATTCGCTTCCGCGTTGAAACTGAAAAGGGTGATTGACAGCCAAAATTGAAACGATCGCTTTTCCTCACTTCGTCAACCAGGAAATTGAAGAAGCCATCAACCAACAGGTATTTTTGTGGAGGTCGAGGTAATAGTATTTCCATTACCATTGACCATTTAGATACTTCA
>VYYJ01001031.1:0-38064 GCA_021029165.1 Cyphoderus albinus
ACCTCCACCACTACATAATTCTCAAGATGAGTGCAAGAACACAGCGAAGCTAGCAACAAACAACGTGATCATCTTTTTCAGGTGCGTAATTGGAATGTTGTGAATATTAAATAATTTTTTTCGTGCTTGTAACTTTTGCACTTGAAAGTAAAGAAACGCAGCAGAAAACTTGGGTTTTTCGCTTCCTAACTCCAAGTGCCAAGTATTAATTGTACAATTGTGGTTTTTTCTTTCGCATCAAATGCAAAGGTTATAAAGCAGAAAATTATAGAAGAAAGAGCAAAATGTATACTTGTCAGATTGAATTGAAATAAAAAACTGCAAAAAATAACCCAGCCCATCATAACTTTCATTCTCTTGACTGCCTGCATTAGAGAAGAAAGAGTGAGTAAATAATAATAATGGAAGACTGTGGGATTAAATATGAAATGATAATCAAAGAAAGAGTGACTAGAAGTCAGTCAGTGGAGTAGATCTGGCTCTAGCTCTAGCTTGGGGTTAATTTGTTACCGAAAACTGACATGCTTCGTTAAGTGTACTAATAATAAGAAATATGGATACACAAAGTGATAAATGAACAAGAATAATGATACTTGCATAGTTGCACAGTAGTACGCATTAGAATACAAATTACAAAGATAAATAAAGTATAGTTTACTCCCTTGCAAAAGTGCTGGGCCTACATAAATATTAGTTTGAAGAGGGAACAGAAGTGCAAGGCGTGGGAGTAGGAGATCTTTTCTTATTGCTAGTTGATCTTGAATCACTGAACTACTCACGAATGATGTACTTGATGCACTTCTACCTTCTAATATAGGTTAGTCAAGTCCAATAAATAAACCTTTCTAAAATAACAATGGTTATGGAAGAATGAAATTTGCCAGAAAAAATGAATGAAAACGTGGCCCATTGTAATTGTTTTTCATGCTCATTTTTACTACTTCAATTGTAAAAATACGAACGGCGAGGCGAAACGAGGCAGAGGCAAGTTTTCCTCTCATCGCAAGTCATTCACGAGAAGGGGAGAAAAAGGACATAAAAAAGTCATAATCAGAATGGCAAACGATTGTTGAAGGAGTTCTTAAAATAGCAAAAGGGAGAGCGAGCGATGCGATGGCTCGCAAAACGAGAAGATGCGAATGTCGGCACAAAGACAGACGTTCCATCGCATCGCCACTTGCCAGGAGGAAACCAAATGAACCATATGATTACAATGGGATTTCACACATAAACTGATTAGGCAGAGCCATGCCAAAATGCCCTGCTGCCAGCTCAATCATCTGTTCCCTGATCGATGATCACATGAGCAACCAATACCCAAATGCACCAAAGATGATAACGCACCTCTCAAACTCTCCAAGTCTCCAAACGCCGCTTACTCTTTCTTGCGGCATAACATTGATTATATTACTATAAGAGTAACACTATTTATATCTTTTGTTTCTGCAATGAAAACACTTTTTCTAGGAAGTCACTGAAGTCAGCCTAAAACTTGTGAAATCATCCCTTCTTAAAGCTATAAAAAAGCGCTGACAAAGCAGTAGCAAACCAGAGGCGGAACCAGACAAGCAATTAAAAATATCTATAATTGTTATGAATGAAACTTTCGAACTTACTTTCAATGCTGACATTTGAAGAGACGGTACATTTAACGGTTGATGCTTGTCGACAATGGAGATTTCCTTGTTGACTTTTTACCAGTGGCAAATAAATATTTTTTGCGGCCTTGGGCAATTAGTGTAGTAAAAATAGTAATAAATTCAACACTTTATTCCCACATTATAAAGTTACGTGAGAGCCGAAAAGAATCTTGAACTTATTGCTTGCTTCAATGTGACACTAAAGTTTATAGAAGCATTAAAAAGCCTAATTACTTTTAGTTTGCTAATTAATCGATGAAATGACGATTAAGCGGTTGTATAACAAATGTCAGTTCGGTTATCTGTCTACTTACACTGTGTCCACTTTTCTAATCCTACATGTGCAGCACACAGAGAGAAAAACAGATGATTTTGGGAACCTACTGGCACTTGCTTGCTTTCTTCAAAAGCTTTTTTAACAGCCGGAATCGTTCTGGTGTCTTGTTGTTGTTTTTGTCTTTTTTTGTCACAGCAACCAAGCAAGTTAAGATGGGACAGTATCGAAGTGCCGTTAAAATTAATGCAAAAAATGGGAACACAATAATAATATAAACCACAACTTCTGTTTGTCAACTCAAATATCCTAACAAAACGAGTGTTCGTGATGCGATGAAAATAACGCTTTGTTTATGATATGATAAGGACTAAAACGATGTCAATCAGTCAATCAACAGATATCAAACAACTCATCTAAACACAGGTTTGATTGGCTTGATAAATTTGAATAAAAAGAACTCTTCTTGTTGTGAAGTACCTGCAATTAATTAAGCTGGTTCGAGTTCCTATTATAAAAGAAACCAGCAAAACAAAACAACAACTCAACTGTCCTTCTCTCACTTGACGCTTCTTCTAGATGTTTACGGTTCTACCTCTTTCTCCTACCTTCTTGCTCTCTGTCTGACTGTCTCTGTCTAATGACAAAAATATGAGGAAGACAACACCGAAACACTTGAGTATTTGTCAGAGGCAGAAGGTCGGCCGACAAGACAGGCAAAGAACAACAACCAGAAAAACCGAATTCTCAAGTCTCTTCTAGGAGAAGCTCTTCGCAGGTGATGTGATGATGTTGATAAATCAATGTGTTCCTTTTTCTCTACGCGTGACAAATAAAATAATAAAAGGAGACGGGGATTTTAATTAATCGTGTATTACACCAGAAATAATTCCTGTCTTGCAGAGCGAACCAAGACGAAGCCGAAGCGGATTATGATTAAAGTTTTAAATGGATTTGGTAATCTTTGTGAGATGTTCGTCTGATTATGTGTGCGCTGTTGTAACTTGTATTTTAATATTTACTCTTCTTGTTGTAATGAAGTGAGAGAGTTGTGTACTGGGAAGTACACGTAGTAAAGAGACACCGTATGAATGAGAAGACTGACTGCACTGTACTGACTTGACTACTAAAGAAACCACCACGTCTATATCATCGTCATCATCAACATCATCGACACGACCGTCATAGTCATGATCACCCTCTACTTGCGTTTGCTTTACTCTGAGCGTTAAAAACTTTGCTTGAAAATGCTGCTTTTCCTTTAGCCAGCGTTATTATCATCAAGTAATAATGCCTTTAGCAGGCTCGGCCAGGCAGCCTGACGGAAAGAAAAGGCATACTTTGAGATTTTTAGGCACAACAACACACATTAGTCGAGCATTGGATAACATGGCTAGTGGCGTTTTGCAATGTAATGGAAGTGGTTATCTGCCTCTCTCTGTTGCCTTCGCTTTTGCCTCTAACTTCACTTACTTGACTCGGTTTTGCGTGCTTTGGAAAGAATGGGATGAGAAAAATAGGAGAACTCAACTAAAACTGAAACTAACTCCTAAAAAACTCCTCTGAATGAATGTGAGTGTGTGCACAGAAAGAGAAGAGAATCTTCTTCTCACTCGCTCGCACACTTGTGCTCTGTCAAGCTTTATGTATTGTTATTATGGGCTAGGCTTCAGGCTGCTTTCTTTCGAAACTTGCTTTTGCTCTTCTCTCACTCACCAGATCAGCTCACTTCAGCTCAGTTCTTGTCTTTTTTCTTCTTCTTTTGCAGTACTGATTTTAACAAGTGTATATGAGTTTCAGGAGTGAATTCTATTTTGTCGAGAATCGTTCCTCCTGCTGGTATAATGGTAATAATGAAAGAGTTTCTTCGCCTCTCTGCCTCTGCCTCCACTGTGTAAAAGAAAATGTAGAATAGAAGAGGAACGCAGAACCAAGTTTGTTGCCTTTGCTTGGTTTTGGTGTGTGTGTGTGCACATCAAGCTCCATTTTTTTTATTCTCCCTTTTTTACCCCGACCAACACCAAAAAACCTCACCAACCAACCATTATAATAATGCCATCAACAGGGTCAGAATCAGAAATGAAGAAGCGGAATCAAAGAGTCTATTCAACACGCGCATTGTTACTTCTTAAAACTCATAGACATTCCTAGGCATGCTAAAAATTAATACTATGTACATAGAAAAAAGGAAAAACCTCCTCTTTTTCGTCTTATTCTTCGTCGTCGTCATCATCATTATTGCTTTACTTATTTTTTGGCCCTCCGTATTTGCCTTTCTTATAATACAACAAAGCATTTTATTGTTATTGCTGAGACTGCTCCGTTCCTGCTACAAAGTTCTCTGAATGCCAACAACATCAATGGGAAGAAAAAGCGGTTGCGATCGCCAGACTAAACAATAGTGGAAATAAAAATGGCTAAAGCCGGTTAGACTTGGAGATAGCACCAAAAATTTCTACATACGCAAACAATGCTAGAGAAACAATGAGGCTGCTCCGCTCACAAACCACAAAATGTATGTGTGTATAGTAATAATAATGCTTAACTTTTATGAATATGGGATTTGAAAAGAAAATAAATCTGTCATGAAACTGGAGAAAAGTAAAAGGCAGGAAGAACTTTTTTTGTGGGTAGTAGGAAGAGGCAATCAATTCCATTTCCATTCCGTAGCCCTGCCAGACCTTTCTCTTTGTCTAGCTGTGGATGGAAAGTCTCTCTTTCAGTATAAAAAGGAAGACATGAAAACCGCACATGAATTGAGAATTTTGCAAAAAAAAAGTAAAGCAGGGCAGTTACCGAAATGCTTTATTGCATGGTAGATTGTCTTTTCCTGGATTGAAGTTGTTCGCTCCGGATTCGGGTAGGAAAAGAGATGATGAGATGACTGACCAAGCGTGGGAGAGCGGAAAAGTCAGAGTGTCATGGGTAGCCTGCCAGCGATGATTTCGTTCCTTTTTAAATACGCCGAACATTGGGACAGACTGCTAAGCATGACATGCGGCAAGTTTACTTTAAATTTGGAAATTGAGTACGAAAAGGGGAAAAGGTCATGCATTTCCATCCATCTTGTTTTAAGTAGCGAATAGTTTGAAGCTGCTAACCTTATTTTCTTTGAAATTTGAATTCATGAGGGCGTAGGAGAGAGTAAAGTCTCTCTGGGTCTTCACGGGGAGAAAATTTGTGGGGGTTGCTAAATCAATCATCTTAGTGAGTCATTCTGCTTCAGATATCTTGCCACGACAACAAAATAACAAAATACGTGTTGCTTTTAGGCGCTACTTAATACAAACTTTAAAAAAGGTCATGAAGAACGTAGAATGGAAAAAAATTCGACATATGTTCCGGATTTTAAATTTTAACGACATATATAAAATCTAACTAAAACATTCATGTAATCAGTGGGAGAATTCAGCTTCAGCAAATAGAAAAATATAAACAGGGTTAAATGGAAAGCGAACAAAGAATGTCATTTCAGTTTCTCATT
This sequence comes from Cyphoderus albinus, assembly GCA_021029165.1. Taxonomy (NCBI): domain Eukaryota; kingdom Metazoa; phylum Arthropoda; class Collembola; order Entomobryomorpha; family Paronellidae; genus Cyphoderus; species Cyphoderus albinus. The sequence goes on from VYYJ01001031.1 coordinate 5,399, forward strand.
CTCCTTCGCTGTGATGATTATCTACACACCATTTGATCTCGTATTCCGTTTCAGGTTTGCTGGAGCGGGGAGAGGCCATGTGCAGAAAATGTTGTTGGAATTTAGTGCATTCACTCCCTAATTACATGGGAATGAATGAATAGAACTAGCATCTAGAAACATCGCTTGGTACTTGTTGTAATTTGATGCATTTGCATAATGTCAAAATTACTTACACTAATTAGTACTTTGAAACACCGGGCTGGTGAAGGTCGGTCCTGAATACCAGCAACTCCGTTTTTATATTTAATTTGTGCTTTGAACTTACCTTCTTGCATTATAAATGTTTTACCCATGAGCCCCTACTTGCCCCGCTCTTTTTTTCCTTTCTTTCTAATTTTTTCTTCTATTCCTAACTCGAATCTCCTTCATTATGGGAGAACAAGTAATAGCTGGAGGAAACTCTGAGAAATCTGAAAAGAAGTTATCGAGATTCTTGATTTAAAAAGACCTGCTAGGTGGTAGAAAAACATCACGGAGAAAACTTTTCCGAGGAGTTGGAGGCAAAAAAAGAGAAATGAATTGAGCAAACTGCGATTCCAAAGTTTAGAACTGGATTTATATGGTTTTGGAAAACGAACGAACGATATAAAATTGTTCATATTATTATTAATCACGAGGATCAACTAATGGGATATTGTTGGTTGTACGCTTTTTGTATTTTATAGATCAGCAACGGCGCTGTGAGAGAGGTCGTTATTCCTTCCACCATGACGTTCGTAAAAAATCGAAAATCAGGCAGCGGTGTGAATGGATTGGAAGAGAGTGGTAGTTTCATGTATCACTTTGCAAATGCCTTTCTCTCCACCGGAGCAGGCAGGAGCTTGCGGTGAAAGTGAAGAGACTGATAGCTCTCGAGAAAGTAATGTATGCGGGTTTTATAGGTAATGTCCTCTCCTTACATCAAAGACTGGAGGATAAACAACGTAATTGAGTGTGCCATCAAAAGACCTAGAATCCTTTTGTTCACCATCAAATAAATTTTTCCTGCCAATGAAACTTTTTCATCTGTGTGGCATTACCTTACTTGAGTTTACAATGAGTAGTCTTTTGAATGAAACAGGATTCCATATAAATAAGAAATAAATACACACATTATTAGAATAGTTCCGTTTTTGTATTGAAATTAATGTACCATGGTATCAAATTCAATAGAAAACTATCGCTTCAGATGTGCCAACAAAAGCTCAGTTCCGGCATTCGGCATTCACATTTATAAATAAAAGCCTGAAAGAAAATACGGGTCATGCTAAAATTGATGCACATTCCAGTTATGAAAAAGTTATTTGGCATACGGGTACCTTGCACATTGGCACAGATTCTTTCAACACAATAACTTTCGTTAACCATTTAGGTTTGTATTTCAAATGTCCTGCTAGGTTGGTTTGGAAAAATTGGAACTCAACAATTAATCTCATTAATCACATTCGTTTCTATTTTTTGTTCAGTTGTTTGTTCCAATTTCAGACCATTTTCTCAAGTAGAGTTTACAGAGAAAAGGAGTTTAATCTTCTAGAATATATATACATATGCCAAAATATCTTCATATATGAAAATACCATGTAAATGATACTGATTATGATTACCAGTTCAAATTCGAAGCAAACTTTGTAAGAATGTTATACTTGATAAGGCATACGCAATGCGTAAGTCGTAAAATCTCTACGAAATCAGAAGTGTGAATCTGCGAAAGATAAAATTAATGAAACTTTCACTTCATTAACAACTCAACGCAAATAATGGTCGGAGCGATAGAAATATCTTCCTTCGAATTTACTTCTTAGCTGCTACTAGTTACTACCAATGGCAGAGAAGAAAAAAGTTTTTCAAACGCAGATTGTCAACTAAGGAGGAACAACCAGCCCAAAAGTCGCACAAGTATTACCTTTTAAGGATGTTTAATATATCACTATGTAGTACTTGTAGATTACAGAATAGCAAGGCATTAATGATGGGTTGACCAGGGTTTTTACTATTGGCCTTGTGCTTGGCTGTTCCTTGGACAATTGGATAATCTTTGGTGGATAAGATTCAAGGTAAGCTGACAATTTATTTACAATAATTGTGTCAATGATGCAATTAAGATACGAACTGTTGATGCATACAGTTCGTATGTAATGTCGATTAATTAATTCAATATTTTTTATATTGAAGCTTCACATCATTTCTTATCTTTTTCTCTGACCGAATAAAATTTCTATGGTTTTTTATTATCTGCTTTCGGAATTTGCTAATCAAAATATTTTATGTGATTATACATAATACCTGTGAAGCTGTAATTATTTGATTCATTCATACTCGTTAGGATTACGTTGCAAGCATTGCAATTTGCACTGACGAAACAAATCGTCATACCGCGCGCGTGCTGAAATCTGTTGAAGTTGTGCGAATTGTTAGAAGTTTCTCATTTCTCTCGAGTGACAGGTTCTCGAGTTCTCACTCTCACCAGAAGGGTGCACTGGGTATATTTACGATTAGTGAGTTTCTATTGCTATAATTGAATGGTTGAAACTCTCAAACTCTCAGCACTCCTCTTTCATAAATTTGTTATCATTATTATTTATTTGATATGATATTGTACATACATTAGGTATAAAATTGGATTCCACTATAACTTACCATTTAATTCATATCATAATACCAAGTGAGGTACATATTCACTCATTCATTCAGCTAAGGAAAAAGGTTCATTATAACATGGTATTATTATTTATAAGCAGATTTTATTATTATGGATGATATGCTTATTTATTTAAGCCTTAAATAGACTCGTAAAGAATTAGTTCTTGGCCGCAGCAGTGGAATTATTAAACCTCATTACGATAAAGCAACTGAAACTATATGTATCAAATTGGTTTAAATTACGCACGAGGTTTTCAGTTTCGGATTTGAATAACATAACATTTGTTTGCAACAGATCAACATATTACTAATTGTGATGCAGAGTTTTGTCTCTTAAAACTCAATTTCGCCAAAATGCGATATCATTCTGATAGCCATTTTCGAATTCTCTGGACTTTTCCGCACATAATAGTGCTAGTGAGATTCGGCTAAATTTCATTCTAATGACTATTCAACTTAAATCTTATAAAACCCCATGTTGCTAATTGTGATGCAGTTTTATCTCACACTTTAAAACTCTATGCAGCATTGGCATTATTAAACTTCATTACGATAAAGCAACTGAAACTATCTATATGTATCAAATTGGTTTAAATTACGTAAGAGGTTTTCAGTTTCGGATTTGAATAAAAAGCAACATTTGTTTGTAATAGATCAACATCACAGTTACGTTGAATCGCGTATGTACGTCATCGCATGTCATTCAAATGCAGCATGTCATTAAATTGGATAATGATTTGAGTTTATTTTATAAACTCCAGCAAGAGGCTGAATTAAATATTAAAAATGAGACAGGCTGTGTTGTCATAAAGCAAATAAAAAAATTCTCTAATAAAACGATGACACAAAAGAGGCGTCAAGTTGATAGTTCTGAAGTTGAAAAGAATGACTAAATCTTCGGACTCGCTATCCCAAACTCCTAGATAAAAGTTGTCTTTGCAGTTATTTATTGCTCTCTCACGCAATATGATAATTACATAAAAGGTGTATAGATAAAATAAAGTGATGTGGTGGCGTTTGTCAACTCAATGACTTTCAACGCATGTTTACTTATGATAAAAATAAAATCTGCTGAACCGGCTGTTGCTTCTAACGGCGAAATTGCATTAATCAAAACGTATAAATAATCGAATCAAAATCGTATGTTTATTCATCTTATGGTGTCGATAAAGATTACATGATGATGCAACAAACGTCATATTCATGTTTGAAACAGTTTGAATTGAAGCAAGAACAGATTTCGTGTTGTGTGCTGCCAAACCTGATAAAATTGCACAAAGCATAAATACGGGGTTGAAAACTTCACTGCATCTTTATACGTGTATTACGCGTGTAAATTAGAATTGGCAAGTTTATAACATTATGCCTTATGTATTTTAAACGAAGTTATATACTTAATAGGCTTAGGATTGTGCAAACAATTAAGTTTTGCAAAAAAATGCTCTGATTAAGGGAATCAGCATCTCATATCAAACGAGGAAGCTTTTGGGTTTAATAATCCTGATAAGAAGGCTTTGTGTCATCTTTACGTTCACTTAAGTAAATATGAATAGATCTAATTATACGTTTTGAATATTGCTTTAATTGTGTTATCCTGTCATTGTAGGTCACTTGAAATTAGTACCTTTTTTGCTCATTTCAATACACTTTTTGAAAAGAATACAATAACAATAATGATGCTACAAAATCACCTTGTCTAACACTTTAGTTTTATCTTGTGGAGCAAAAAAAATAATAGCAGACAGTAAAAAATATCCACAAGTGAATATGTAGTGTTTTCACAGAGGCAGGTAAATTGCATTCGCCGTTTTAAATTCAAAAGTGCACCAATAATTGCACATTCATGGGAATACTGTGTCATTGCATTGGTACTTGGAGAACTACAAGCCAAATAGCAGTAATCAAATGTCATTCATTGTAATTGTAAAACGCAGAGAAAAACACAATTTTCTACAAGAACACCTTAATGATGCTAAAATGATGGCTTTTTCTTTTTGTTCTTTGTTTTAGACGTGAAGCGTAATAATACGGTACATGCTGACAATAAACTCACTTTACAGTTTGTACCTGTGTCAGAGCCTGAATGGATTTTTTGAACGTGAATAAATTACAGACGGAGTCAAGCAAGATAGGAGGTCGAGGAGGATGTGAAAATCTTTGTCTTAATAAAATAATAATAACACATAATGATAATCACAGTAATAAGCGGAAGACCTTAATACATTTTAGCTAAAGGAAATGGAAGTTGACTGAGAGAGCAAAAAACGTCGCTGCAAAGATTGCTTTTAACTACACTAATTCTGTATGGTTATTTACTTGTATATGTGATTCATGATGATAATTGTAGTTGTAGGATAGATCTTAAACATGAAAAACTGCATAGGAAACAAAAGTGACTCACTCTTTGTGTGCTCCTCTGTTTTTTCGTTGTTCACTTACCACTGATTATTTTGAGCTACTTACAACTTACATGGTGTAGTTAGAACCTGCATGTAAAAATTATTATTACATAAATACAACATCGACAGATATGAAAAATGATGATTATTTGAACACAAAACAACAACACTTTTTTCATGTTTTTCATCCTTTATTATTGTATACCTCCGTTTTGAAAAAATCATAAAACTTGCATTATAATAAAATAAAAAATAATGATTCGTAGTCGAGTACTCTGATTTGATTGCGGCGAGTGAATGAAAGAAGAAGGGACGTTGCCTTGTTTGTATGAATGCATTTTTATGTGGAAGGATGAGACTTGGTTTTACAAAGTAACAATAAAAATATTCGCCTTCACTCTCATATCATTCACTCCCAGCCTGAACTTATTAAAATGAAAAGAAGGAATTTAATATACGAACTATGCAATTTTTTATCGACTGTGCAGTTGCTGTTGCAATATGTAAAGCTTAATCAAATCATAATGTTTACGTATATATAAGTGTAACCATACAAGGAATTCAGCCCCCTTTGCTCATGACGAAACTCATAGGCAACGCAATTCTTTTAAGTGTCTATACAAAATTTATTATTAAGAACAATACTGATGAATCCTAAATGTAATAAGAATTAAGTAACACTTGAAACGTAATGAGTAACAAACATTTAAAATATTTTATTTGATTACAGTTATTATTAAATTTATCCACACATTTAATGTTCAACTTTGTTGGCGGTGGTGGAGGTTTGGAGCTTCATGAATTTGTTGTGCACTGTACTACATAAAATATAGCTTTACTTACACATGACCCAAAAACGATACTTATCCTTCGTTGTTTTTTTCTTTAGTTAAAGACGAACTATAAAAATGAGCACAGAGCCATATTTTATTTGGGTGCCGAGCCGTGTATCCTGGGTGCATGTGAGTTCCTCTTCGGTAGGAATGCGCTTTTGACATAACTTTAAAAATAAAATAGTTGTTTAAATGCATAGTACATAATGAAAATGAAGCAATCTGTGCTGCTTGTGTCTCGCGGTGTTAATTAAACCAAGTAATTCGAGGCAGATGAAGGTGCCAGAACAAAATCTGATCTCTGACGGTGCAATTTTTGCAATAGATGATTAGTTAGAATGGAAACAAATACCATGACTGGCATGATGTAATAAATATGAATTTAGGCACCTTTATATATATAATCATTATTACCGAAGCAAAAGTAAAGTATTTGTCGAAACTTTTATTGTTGTGTAATACCGCCAGAAAATATGGAAAACTATTAATAACATTTCTGCCCATTTTTCGCACTGTTGAATGAAGGTTTGTCTTTATTATTCATTCAGACATTTAAACTATGAGCAAATGTAGGGCTGTGAAAAATTCTGTTGTTGCCACTTTCTTTTATCATTTATGGGTGTCACATTGTATATTTAAAAGTGTGACTCGATGCCTCTTTTCGCTTTCTGGCGGCGTTGGAGTACACAACCGTCATTTTAACACCATGAATGAACCTCCCAGAACATCGTTACTTTTATTGAACGTGACATAAATTTCTTAAGCCAGGATTGAGAAACTCAAAGGAACGGCGACAAAAAGGTGTTACTGTGAAGTAAAAAGAGAACTATGGAAGAACATTCTGGCGTGTCAATTTACCGTCCACAATTTTTTACTGTGGTTTACAGTTCGCAAGTAATGGCGGTTATTGCATGGTGGGTCGTGATATAAAAGAATATTACAGACGGTTTAGTAACTTTTGGTGGTTAAGGAGTCGCTGTAGATAATCTGTAATACAATATAATAATGTCCGTTCTACTTTTGTCGCTCACACTTCCCTTCTTTATAGTCTTGTTGCTCAACTCAACTTCAACCTCTTGCACGCACCGTCATCATCCGCATCTTCACTTTGGTGGAGCGTCACCATCGTCACCTGTCATAAGCGAATGCTCATTTATGTTTGACAACCGCAATAAAATCATCGTTGGAAGGAGTTGAGCATAAATCGTGCGAGGAAATTTTCATCGAAAATTGCAATTGTCTTTTTCCTTTCTCTTGCATAAAGTCTCTTTTCAAAAAATGACTTTTCATGTAACCTGAAGCCACATTTTAAAAAATCCTTATTCCCCCAAAAGTAAGCCACGTATGTAGAATAAAAATTAAAAATTTAAAAGCTTCATTCCACGCTAATAGAAATGATAATTTTGAGTAGAAGGCGATAGAAATACTGCCTTGGCTTGACTTCGCTACGGCTACACTGTTACTTAATGTTCACTTCCTCATTTTACCCTACCGGCAAATATTGCGCAGCTTGAATGATTTTTTAAAATTGAGACCAATTAATAAAATGTTCAAAATAATTTTCGAAAATAAAAGAAACTCTTATTATTAAGTTTTTTATTATCGTCAGACAAAACTATAAAAGTGTAATTTTATGACATTATAAATACATTATTTACATGCGTAGGTAAATGCGTGAGAAGTAACTAAAAACAAGTAGTTTAAAGTTAATTCAACAGGCTGACAGAAACCAGAATTGAGAAGAACCACACAACATTTTCAACCAAGAAATCTCTCAAAGTCAAGCAGGCAAATCGTAATTACGACCATTAGTTTGATTGTAAAACAGTCAAGAAAAAGTGTAAAGAATTGTGCGTGTCTTACGTCTCTATAAAATCTGACGCACTCAATCGTCAGCAAACTCTCACAATTATCTATGCATGCTTGTGTTGGTATTTGGCAAAAAAATGTTGTTCAACACAAAAAATTACGTAATTCCTCCACATTTTAAGGGATTCAAGTGAGGATGGCAAAGGAACATGCAAAAACTTAATACTAGGCTATTATTACGCTTTAATACTTCATAATAAAATGCACATTACATTACAAATTTCCCTTTATTACGACCATTTACATATTTTAATATGCGTTTGTAGGTTGCTGCCGTTTTTGTGGCTTACATTGCTGTCTAATATCACACAAATAAGGAAGTCAAGTGCTATTATTTCTGCAACTACTTAGACCTCAAAGTAAGCACTTGTGATTACCTTGCAAACACTTATTCGATGATATGTGGAGATTTTACTTTCTGCAATTTAAATTACACCGTGCTGATATTTTCCATCTCAGAGTGGGTCTTATTTAGATATATCGAAAAGTGTGCAATATAAGCGTAAACGGACTGCCAAACGGCAAAGTGAAACCGAATTTTAATGCATGCTGAGCTGAGAATCATTTTCTTTGCATATATTTAGGCACGCAGGCCAGGCCGACATGATTCATGTGACAATGGGTTAGAGTGACTGCGTTTTGTTGTACGCTCTGCTAATGAAAGACCGTGAATTCCTGGATCTACACACGATTAAATTAGCAATCTCACGAGAGATAAAATTATTTTTATCAGTGCACTGCACTGCGGAACAAAGTAGCAAGCACGATAATGGATCATCGTGTACAATATTTGCCAGATATTGTGGCATTTGCTAATCTCAGTTGGTTGCTCATGTTTCCAAAGAAAATCTCGAAAAGGTGATTTCATCACTTTGAATTTGAGTTAGTCACTGATTGTAATCTCAACTCAGATTGCCGTCTGTTGAAGTGAGGATGAAGGCATCTGCTTTTACGCGCAGCTAATCAAGACTAAAGCTTCCTTTTCAAATATTTAAAACGCAAAGAATCGTAGCCTGGTAGTAGCAGTAGTTGAAAGAATTTTCTTTTCATCGCAAACCATTTGTGGCAAATGAGTCATGCGCAAGTTTAAATACCAAGTTTAGAATTTGTCCCCGTCTTCTCACTCTCTTGTTGGTGTAGCTAGTCACGCAGTACACACAACATTTATTTTTAGTCCACTTTTTCAGGAAATAAAACGTTATTTCGTTCATTCGTGACGATAAGATGATTTATAACAGCAAACATATCGCTGTAGAGAATCATGTGGTCATTTTGTGTCAATCAATACGAACAAAGTGAAAAGGAAGTTCCGTTAGCATCCTGTGAACATGCACCTACCTAAATGCCGTGAAACGGCAAAACCTGTTATTCACTGCCTTTGTCCCACAAAACGGAGTAGGTAGAAACATTGCAACTCCAGGTTCCGCAAAAACATCTTGCAAACTGAAGATAAACGCCTGTCACGATGCGATGAAAGTCTTAGTGACCAACTGGCCTGTCGTCATCATCTCATTCATCGGCACGCCATGCATGCGTGCAGTCATGTTTTCTCTAACTTTTTGAGAATTATTGCTACACATTTCCTGATTTACATATTAAATGTCGTATCCTCCTTCATTTACTAGGACACAATAAAAACAATCATAATCATAATGATTGTGTCGTAGTTAGTAGCATCATTGTCGTGACGATGGGTTGGTTTACATTTTCCCCATAATTCTTCTCATGCACAACTTTTCTTTTGGCTTAACTCCTGTTCAAGATGTTAATCATGATAGCTTTTTTGGCTGTGCAGGACTAACTGCTCTACATAATTTTTATAGAAAAAGTGACAAAGGAATATTCTGCAGCTAGAACGAGAGGCGTCCACGTTCTCTCGTAGATGGGAAAGCAGCTGAGGAAAAGCAGATGCTCTCGCAAACTGACTCGGTGTACACCTACCGAACAACTGTGACTATTACAATTGCACATTATAATACACACAATCTTCTGAGCGTATCACCACGACATGCTCATCATCATGATATTGTTGTGCTCTTTCTCTCTCACTCTCCAATATTCTTGATTCTACGTGATCATGAGGACGATGATGTTGATGATGAGGACTTGAAGCACACGGCGACTACATTGTAATCTTGAAAACTCATGTACTCACACGCAATATGCAAGAGAGAGAGGATTCATTCCATTAGAGAAACAAGTAACAAAACTTGATAATTTTGTTGCTATATTGTGGTTCTGCATAGGATAGGAACCTATTTTTTTGTCCCTCTCAGTCTGCTGGTCTCGCCTGGCATTTTTATAGAACATATCGCAACAAAAGCAAGCTGTTTCGTGTTGTTCTGAATGAAAACTCTGTTTGACTCTTTACTTTCTGATGACTTGCTTTGGCCTGAAAGACTTTTCCTCAAAGATCACCATCATCATCTTGCTCTTCATAATAATAATAACATCAAAAAAATCAGCTCTCAAAAAACACATCGACGGCGCAGTGTCAGTGTGCACATTGAACAACAAAACGGCAGTCAAATCAAGTCAACAAAAAAAAGTCAAGAAAGTGGAGATTAGAGAGAAGTGCCCTATTACTGATTACTCGGACAGAATATTACCATTTCTCTCTTGAACGCTGTCACGTCACATTATTGTGTGTGCGCGCTCTTTGCAGTGGTGCTTGCGCCTTGCCTTCTGTTGTTTGAACATAATTAAGCGCAATCTAACATAAATAAATGTTTAATGATGTACACAGTGATAGTTTGCGAGTGTGACGAGTTGAGTTAATCATATTCAAATTAACAAAGGGAAAATGAAAATAAGAGACTAGTGTTGGAACACAGCTTTTCCCTTTTTGCAAATTCGTTCTCGTGCGTGCATACATTAACGTTTTTACTGCATGTGAGTGAGTGAGATGCACTTAGGACGAAGACAGCAGGAACCGTTGCTGCAAAAAGAGCTTTGAAAATTTTGTATGTAACGATTATTACCAAAGTTTTTTTTCTCAAGTAAAATCAGAGAGCAGGAGGCACGAATGAAGCAGTCAGCAGAGTTGCACTCGACTCAGAGGAACAGTTAAAAATATTACCAGGAGCCAGGAGCTGCTGAAAGTAAAACCACGCGATGTGTTTACATTTTCCTCATTTTCTCTCTCTATCGTTCGTTGTTCAGAAAGAACACTTGTGTTTAAGTAAATAAATGTCTGCATCGCGTCTCTGCATGCTGGCGAGGAAAAGTAACATTTTCGAGAAAAGTTTTTCCATTTTGAGTTTTTGAAGCTGGATTGAAGTCAGATTGAGATTGGGAGGCGATTGAACTGCGAGAGTGAAGAAATGAACTAGGCAATGTTTACCTAGGATTTACGTTCTTGCTTTGTTACCTTCCCAGAAAGTTGATGTGTGCGGAGCAGGACGTGTTTCTTGTGAAAAGGTGTGCGAGATTATTTTTGGACAGGAGATTTCAAGGCGGAAAAAGGCAAACTGAGATCATCTTGCTCATCGGAATCGTAGTATGACGACGGTGATTGAAACAGATCAGAAGGAGGAGGCTTGAGTGGAGATAAGACGCATCCTTTGGGTATGTTGCTCGGTTCCTCCGCATTGAATTTTACAGAAGTTAATAAAGATAAGCAATATCTTACTAACATGCGTTGCTACTTTGCCCTTTTTGCGTTTTGCCGATTCAGCTTGAAAGATTGTATGCACAAATAAACAGCCATAATATAAATATATAAATTTTGAAACGTCGCGACGTCGTTTGCTGTCGTTTCTTTCGCTCAGTCACTTGTGTCGCTCTTTTGCTCCGTGAAGCAATAATAAAAGTTAACTCGTGCGTGAGAGGACGGATCTTTTCTCTTTTCCTCACCACCGACCTCATCGTCTTCATCAGCATCGTTATCATTATCATTATCGTTATTATTGCTGTGTGTGGGTATCAGCACAATGTTGCTCTGACTTGTGACCCACTTCATAAAAAAGTCAACCAGGAGGAGGATCTCGTACTTTGTTTGTACTATATGATTGATTGACTGACTGAGACCAGTCAAACTCGATTTTCGTTTTGTAGACCACGTTTTTTTCTGTCATTAGCGAACAATATTTCTTGTACCGCGTTCTCCGCTCAAGAGTTACAAAGTAACGACAACAAAGGGAAATAAATTGACGCTACATAAAACTCGTGTTGAATGCGAGTGAGCGAGTGAAATGTTATTAAAAATCCGTCTTTTCCCTGAACAATACTGCCTGTGACTTGATCGCTGATTGTAAGTCAAAAAAATCTTGAGTATATTAAAAACATGAAAGTCAAAAAAGACAATCTTTGTTGCAAGTCTGGTTTCTTTTACGTCTGTGTGTGGTGTGTGGTGGAGTGTAATGATGATACTTAAAGTTAATCGTCGCTCATCTCATTAGATGGACAGTTTCATAGATGTTAGCTAATATGTTTGAAATAATTTGATAGCCACAGCGGTTGGTACAAATAGGAAAAAACATGATAACATCCTGTTGAATCCATGCAGTTTTCGCAATTGGAAAAGCAGTCAAACGACTCAAATGATACATTAGCAAACGTTGAGGAAATAACAATGCAGCATATAATTTTTGTGGATTGAAAATCGAATTTATTCATAAACATAGCATGTTATTAAACATTATGCCAATAAATAAGTCGAATAAGAGCACAAATGGACAGGAACATCGACAAAGTATCTTCAATGCAGTAATTTTACGAACAGTCTGTCAGTCGAGACAATTCAATATTGACTGTAATAAAGATACTTTTGAAATTTATAACCAAGCTGCAAACTATGTACTATTATTAGTGCACGTTTCGATTGTTTGGATTTCCTTTCATATTCTATAGCTGCCTTAATAAATAGATACGATACGAATAACGATTTTTTCATAATGATCTCCAAAAATACCTTGCGTTACAAGGTACACATTTGTAATATTCCTGAATATGATTGTATGGCAGCATTACTATCTTTTTGCAAAATGTGCAATAAAATTTCCAGTAATTGCTAATCGTATATTTATAAAGATAAAATAATCAAAGAATAGACCAGGGTAGTTTGCAGTAGCAGGCAAACAGGATTAAGACATCTTCATTTTCGGGGATGAGCACATTGTTTGCATTTTGTGATATTTGTTTATACGTAAAAATAGTTTTCAAACATCGCTACATAGGATGAGTTGAACAGAGTGGAGTATGAAAATGAGAACAGATTCTAGGAGCGGAGCAAATGTGCATAAGTTTACTTTTTGAAACATTATACAGAAAGTATAATTTTGCGAATAATACCCATGTAATTGTGGCAAAGGATATGCCACGACCACGCTTTGCCTTTGATTTTATTGTTGCATTTTATGTTTCAAGCACCTTTGTTGCACGCTATAGTCTTCTAGCTGTTTAAAAAAATATATCCTATGATCTGAATAAACAAAGGACGCAGTATAATATCTACATTCATCTTTTGAAAATGTAATAAAGTGCCAGCTCAAAGAGTAGTAAAAATGTGAGCACAAAGCTTAGGCTTTTTGATATTACACTAAATACAACAAAATCCTTAGGTATAGGAAGAGAAAAAAGAATGGTATTTTAATATTAATAAATGCAACAATAATAACAATAACATAACACTCGTAACTTTAGAGTCTGATAAGATCAAGGTTTGAAGATCGTGAACTATATTTATTCATTATTCTTAGTTTATTACGGCTATAGTGTGGGCACAATAGAACGATGGAGTCTGAATACTTGGTTCTGTTCTCAGTCAGAACATCGTTCAAAATGAATTGCTATTACCTACCCATGGCGTTTTGCCATTATTATTGTATCATCATGTTATCAATATCATCGACTCAGAATATTATCCAAGAAGACGTTGAGTTGATTTTGAAGGCAAACAATATTATCCATTATAAAAATTACTGGCACTCGACATAGGCTTTCATTGGCTTGGCTTGGTTTTGGTTATGAATTATCAAAGCTTCATGATTGATATGAAATTATGGCAAAGGTTTAATAGATTGAGGAAAGAGTTAATCAGAGTTAAGATGAACCAAGTCCAAGCCGTTGTTGCTAGTTACTATCTGGTAATTCCAAATCGACTCTACCAAAGTCCAAATTTAGACGCTTGCTCATGCATCTTTTTGTGTACAGACAGAGGTACAGTAATAAAAAAACTTTATTTTTTTTGCCTTTTCATCATACACCCAAATAATACATTTATTCACACGCAATAATGATATGCAATAGTGTCAGTCAGCAAATTTATCTTATACTGTCATCATCATCAATAACATAGGCAAAAATAAATCACATTGTATGAAATTTCATTGCATTATGTATTGCATTGTGAGTCCATATCATGAGCTTTGGAAATCGTTCATTTCTATGAGATGCGTGGTGGTGGCGTATTTATGTGGTCATGTTTTATTATTAGTAGAATGCGCTATTATTATTACTATCATTTACGATCACCGTGCAGTTTTGCCTCTTTTATAAATTTTTTATAGTAAAAAATAATCTATTACCATATTATGCACGGTCATACAGTGTATCAAAACGCAACAATATAACGCATATAAATATGTCATACCTGCAAAGAAAAGATTATATAGAAAAAGGCTCCAATAATGTTACTTTTAATGTGAACACAGAGCACTCGTATATAATAATAGTGAATATTGAAATTGCAGAGAGTAGAATATCCATAATATGAGAAAGGTTATCCTTTGATTGTTAACCTGAGCTATCAAACTAATACATACACCTTTGTTCACGCTCTGTGATAATCTGCTCTTTCTGTAAGACATTTTTTGTTACAAATATTGAAAAGAGGAGAAGGACATTCATGATGATGTTGTCTGACATGGCTTTAATCCTTTCTTGTTGTTCCATCCTTGTAAATTTTGCCATTTTTCTCCTCTCCTCACCTCTCTAAGTTTAGTAGCGAGTACAACAAAAGTCAAGTGCACGCACACATAAGCAAAATAGGCGGTGGCACAAAACTTGATTTCTTAAGAAAACCCAAGCAGCAATTTCATTTTCTTTAAAAAGGAAGATCGAAATTAAAAGGAGTGACTAAATAAATCTGTGTAATTCTACAAGCGTTCGTCGATACCTGAAAGATGCGCATTTTTTATGAACTGTTCCTACTCATTACGATTTTCTTATGAAAAGCAATAATTCAATATCAGATTCAGCAGTCAAACAGTGAACTGAATGAATCCATGCAACTCAAAAAAAAATGTTTTGCGCTGAAAACAGCAACATGCGCATGTTATTAAAGATGGATTCTTCTGATGTCGTTTTTGAAACCCTTTCATTTATGAATGTAGCAGCATTTAAAAACGATTTTTTTTTGCCGAGAGGCACTGACAGGCAAAAAGCACTGCTCAATTGTTGATTGATATCCTTTTTGCCTTTGCAGCACATTTTGGGCACATAAAATAAAATTGAGAGAGACATATCATTATATATTTGGTTATACGGCTCTCATCGGCTCTCCGCTCGCTCTGCACTGCTGTTGTTGCTATGATTATTTTTTGCTACTTGTTAGTTCTGTTCTTCGTCTTGTTCTACATGAAAATTCACAACGGACAGGTGCAACCGTTTATCCCTCCAATGTTTCCCTTCGTATGCTCATGATACAAACTTTGTATCTTTGAATGTTTGGATGCGGTAAATGTTTCGAGGGTAGATGAATGGATGGATCATCTGTAGGCTCGGGTGGGCCTGCCTTCTTTTCTCTTTAAAGTTGTTTGGCTGGCTATGGCTGGTAATGGCATATGAAAGGAGTTGTAGTAGTAAAATCATTATGATTCCGTCAGGCTCAGTCTCATTCAACGAGTTATACCTTTTCGTAAAAGTATCAAGAACATCAAGCGAAAGCAAGCTACATGGGCATAGGCATCGCTTCGAAATATACATGGAGCAATCATAATAATAGTAATAGTAATAAAAATAGTAGTAGTGGTAGGAGCAGAGAAGTAACAGTAAGTAATAATAATACATCTGTTGAATACATTACATTTATATTACCATTAAAAGGACTTTGTAGTGCAATATATTTATTTTTAGCCAGTACTCTGCACAATTTTTGCATTGTTGTTACCATATATGTACATGAAATGTTTGCTGGTTTTGGGAGAGAAAAAATTGTAAAGTACACACACATCATCATACTCAAACTCACTGCTCTTTGTAATGGTTAGTTTCAGTGATTTTTTTGAAGAAAAAAATTATTCCCTTTTGTTCGCTCATTGTTGCTGATGAATGATGTGGGCATATATTTTACTAGTTTTTCTGCACAGTTTAATAAAGGCAGCGAGCCATCAAACTGACTGTGTTTGAGTGTAAATTATACGATTTTTGAATATCATTTCAATTGTTGAGTAATCAAAATCATAGCGATCAATACCTGTTTGTTTAGTGATGTTGGTGCAGCAGGAAGCAAAAAACTGCAGTCGAATTGAGAATGGGAAGAAGAAATAGTGTGTATCTTTCAAAAATAGACTGCTATAACTTTTGATATAGATTCGTTTTCGTATTAATACACAGGTGTAAAAAAATTAACATCCTATGAAAAATACAAAATTGTGTGTATCTTTCAATGTTTCAGTCTTTGTACTTATCAAGCATCGGCGTTCATAATGCCAGACAATGTGCAGAAATTAAAATACGTTACAGGTAGGTATTTTACTTGTTTTTTTTTACCTTGTTGTATTATGGACATGATTTTTCGCATTTGTATGACCTGATCGGGTTCCTAAGGTTTTGGAGTTTGTACAGAAAAATTAACGAGTTTCCTTGTATTTTTGAGATTCAGTGAGTTTGAGTGTGTTCGTGTGCAACATAAATATTAAGATAGTTTTACATATAAATTTGTAGCAAGGAGCTATAAAATTCTGTCTCACTCTAACAACTACACAAACATTAAATATGACCTGTTTTATATAATAATGCGAATAGAATTTAATCCTTCTCTTATTCTGCGTATTTAAAAAGGTGAACTAGCAAAATATGAGAAAGGTGTGTGTAAAATAGAATATTAATATGAGAATAGATTTTTGTCTGAAAGATTGTCTTGTTTGTTGTGAGTGATGGCGGTGATGGTGATGCTGTGGAGGAGGCAAAAGGCTGGGCCTTTTCGTATTTTATTTTTTGAAAAACAGAGATAAACAGTGTCATCTAAATTGCGTGCTCCATACTCTATTTAAACAATGGCTGCATGTACTTTATATTTTTTTAGTTAAAACCTATCTGTGCTCTGATGTTTTGAAACGTTAAGAAAGAAATTCGTCACAGTCATGTCGTCAATTGATCACTTTCATGACTTATTTTGCATCTTCATACTAGTGCAATGATTTCTGCATGAGTATGAGAAAATAAAAAGTTCGAATTGGTTCTTTGCTCTCGATTCAGTTTGAATGTTTAAGGCAGAAACAGAAGCATATCCCCCATTCCCTTTTATTGTCATTTGGTCGTGAACATCAGATAGAAAAGCGATCGTCACAAAAGTGATTTAATGTTTGAGTTGAGTGGTGGTGATCAGTGAAGATATGGGGACAGTGTAGTGAAGACGAGTTTTGAAATTATTTTGTTAGTACCTGTCACCACGCTATTGCGCCCTCTTCTTTAATTTCAAAATACAGTTTGTAAAGCTGTAATTTATACATGTAATTTTGAATGTTGTTCCTCATATTACAAGCTGTACGCTCGAAAATAACTCGGGAAAATTGATGTATTGAAGTAATTGTCCGTTGTCAGTAAGTGTCTACCTAATCTACGATTTTGCCAGTCCAAACTGGTAACTAGTTGTATTTGGCACGAAAAAAGAACAGCAGAATTATTTTTGATATTTTTCGTTTGCCAGTAATAAAAGGATAATCCTGGTAGGCAGCAAGAGATCTCGTCATCAACATCATGATTTAAAAGTTTTTAATCCATGATAATAAACACATACATATTTTAAATTAGTATCCCTAATGCATAATATATCAAAAAATTGCATGCAAATAGATAAGTATATACAAATACTGTGGTTGTGTGAATGCATCATCATTATTATTACATTATTGAGTCTTCCTTCTCAAACATCGGTTTTTCAGATCCTGTTTTTCTAGTGCTACATCTTTTTGTTTTAAACAATCAAGTTATAAGAGTCGACGGCTACATGAAATGTTTCTTTGGAACAAGTTTTTCCTCTTTTCCCCTTTGTTTCACTAATACAACAAAATTCAAATCAGTTGGCGTCTCGTTGTAGCGTTTAAATGTGTTTAAAATATTTGCTGCAAAAAATTGCATTCTGATATCAAATGTGTATTTTTGTGAATGTATGTTGCAGTTTTTTGGCGTTCCAAGGCACCGTCTGCCTCGGCCCTTGAATCTACCCTACTCTTCACAGCCAAATTTTTTGATTGTTGAGGTTGTTCAAACTTCTGTGTAACACGGTTTACACCACTTTTTTGATTAATCAACATCATCATCACTGCACTGCACGAAGTTTAAATTCCGTCAGAAATTATTTTGGAAAAAACTCAAAAATTCTATAACGAGTGATGATCAAAGAGTAAAACGGTAAACTGCACTGCAACTTGTTCTTTGATTGCGACAGTGTGATTTTAAATTGATTAAAGAATACTATTTAAAGGCAACGCAACTCCTTCCAATCGCTTAAAAACTTTACGTACTTTCATTGAGCCACAAAAACACGACTGATTCGTTTAATTGGAAAAAAATCTATACAGCGTATGGCCACGTGTTGACAGAAAGTGATTAAATTCGCCGGTGCGCGTTTTATTTCCAAAATAAATCATCATTGATTGCCACATTGACTGTATAAAAGTAGACTAATGAATGAACTTAAATGATACAACGAAGACATGAAATAAAACTGGCAACGTTGGCAGCGCGGGAGAGGTGAGCCGGGAGCCGTCTCAGCCACCCCGTAATGTTAAATCTCGTCTTCATGTCTTTGTCTTTCTTAACTTTGGCTTCTTAAGGAGTGATCCATTTGGCAATCGCGTCATGTAACATGCCGATTTCATCTCAGATCTCGTAACACACAAGTGTGATCACAGTGGAGTTGGATTTCAATTATTTAATTGAATGGAAGTCTCGCTCTTTACCAACCTCACCGGTTATGATTTGAGGAAACACAAATGTTGTTGGCGATCCACCAGGAGAAAAACAGCTACGCTAATAGGAGATCACTAAAGTTTACAAAGTTTTTAAATAACTGACGTTTTCCGTTGGTAAGTGTTACTTGCGAAAGCAAACATACAAATGTAACCTATTTTTTGCATTTCTGCTAGCTCTGCTGTGTTTGAGTTTAAAATTGCGAAGTGATAGCCATGAAGACATAAAACTAAAAGTGACTAATAAAATGTGTTGCACATCTTGCGTCTGCGGCATTACTCTGGATTTTAAGTGATATTTATGACTTTTTGCGAGACTCGTAAAAACAATGGCCAGGGACAAAATTCACTTTTTATTGTGCATTCAGGCTAGACGCATCTGTGAAAGTACTTGATGGACCTTGCGAATAAATAGCGTGAAGAACTTTTATTATTTTTTTTGAAGTTAGTGAACTTGTTTACTCCCGCACAAAGTCACATAAAATTTTCTTATTTTAACATTTGGGGAGCAACTTAAAAATGAACGAACATAAAGTTTATTTTAGAGACCGTCGCTTGACTAAATAAGTAGGTGTTCAAGGAGACACTATTTACTCCATTTCAACACTCAAACATCCATAAACAAATGGTACAGTTGATCAAGACTAATAAATCAATTTGAAAAGCGGTGATTCATGCAAAAACGTAGTTTCCATTTTTAACGACCCTGACGTAGTCTAGAAGTAGGTATGAAAACTTGGCACAGCATTATCAGCAGTAATATCGTTTTTAATCAGGGCACATGAACTACAGAGAACTCAAAGAGCTGTATGAAGAAGCATTGATCATTGTCATTGGATATCAGGGAAAATGGTATATGTAGCAGTGAGCCTAAAGCTTAATAGCTCTCAGCTCTGGTTTGCACGAGAAAAGATTTTTATTGTAACGGTAGTATTGATATTGAGGACTAGAGCGATTAAAGAGGATTCACAAGAGAGTTGTCTCTAGAAATCTGCATATTCTGTGTCATTTGCCAAAGGAAAAAAAATACGACATTGGGTTGACTGAAACTGAAAAATCTAGTTCGCTTGTTGTATAGTTTTTGCCCTGAATGTCACAACGCGTGAGTGAAAATCTTATAGATGCAACAGTCCATGTAATTATTAAGTGCAGAGTCTTGTCTTTATTGATTGCACAGAAAAAAATCTTAATCTTTACCGTACCGTACCTAAATAGTCAAAGCTGTCAATCCATAATAGTCAATTTAGTTTTTTAAACCGTGGTAGTTCATGCATAAATAATGTAGTATAATCATTTATCTATTGGCTCTCTTAGATTGCTTGTTCGGTAAAGAATAAACAAAAAGCAACCGTTACAATTGTGTGCCTTTTTGTAATTTAGCATTGCTGAATAACTTGCTGAACGGTTGTTATGATTGCCACATTGCTTCGTTTCGTACTTGTTTGCTGAAGGGCAGAATTGATTAAATGGGAAAGAAAAGGGTCTTGTCAGAGCTCTGAATAGCAAAAATACAGGTTTAAGTAAATGAAGAGTATTAATTAAATGGTAACGGTTGGCGGACTCGCAAAAATAGGCACTGTACACTTTGGTTGGACATTTAATTTGCCACTTGATAAAATTTTAACAATGTAACATCGAACTCGTATTAAAGCTTGAACACATTTTGATGCTGATTATTATTAGGTATTTTACATATTGCACCTTCAAATTTGTTGCATTACCACTGATGAAACAAAACGCGGAAAAGTGTTCATTAGTGCATCCTTGACCTGAAATACTTGTTGGATATTATTATTATTATTAGTCAAATAAAACTCTTTCCTCAGCATAATTCATTTCATGATCAAGAGTGAATGGTGTGACCTGCTCCTCTCTAGACCAACATCTATCATAAAAATGATTCAGACACGACGATAATAATCTAATAAATTGAAAAATGTTAGCACGTATCTTATCGTTTCAATGATAAATCCTTTTTTGTTCTTGTCTTTGTCTTTGTAAATTGAATTATTTGCGTCTTGGGCGGATTTTACCTTAAATCGTTGATACATATTTTATCTCATTTTTATACATTAAACATGCGTGAAACCACACGTTTGCTCAATTGTCTTTGTTCTCTGCTAAGCGTTTTATTCATTCTTCATTTTAAATACAGTCATGTCTCATAAAAATAACCTTCTCATTTTACACGTTTTATTTTTGTTCTAGTCATAATTTTCTCAAAATTCAAGTAGCACAGATTTTATTGTTGGAGGAATTATGACTGTGATTTTTTATTTATTATGACTATGAGATATGTATGAGTAATGTGGATTCTCCCTTAAATATTTAAGTGCCAAATCCTGCATTCTAATCTCTTGCTATATCTATCTATGCGCCTAACTAAACTTCAATTCGTTTAATCTAAGGATAATCTATTCTAGACGCCTTGTAGACGTTTTACTTCTTTTTATCTATACACCAATCAGATGTCGAAATGACCTTTCTTCGTTGTGGATAAATGCATTTTATTTTATCCTTCTCCTAAAAAAAGTAGCGATAATATTTTAATAGAGGAAAACCGAGGCTGATACAATCTATTGTTGTTTGAGAATTAATAATCTCCATCACTATCACTGTCACCGTTTCGAAAAAGTGATTTCGATGCCATTGGTTTTGTAACAGACAATGAAGCAACGACGCAGAGCAATCTGCTGCGTTCAGTTTACTGCTTGTGCTCATTATTTTTGCTACTTTACAAGAACAGTGGAAAATTGTGAACATTAGTCAATTTAAGGATTTTTGGGTGTAACTTATTGAATCCGTTATATGTGAAGCTGTTGGGCATGGGAACCTATGCATCATCATCATCATCACCATTATATTTTTTATTATTATTTTATTTGATAATGTCCACAGTTACGGTTGAGGGCAACCAAGCATAACCGTGCAGAAGTGGTTACATTGCATTACTCTAATATAATACGCACTTAAAAAGCACTTTTTTCCTTTCTTTTTAACAAGTTTGGATAAAGTCAGCAAGGTTGTGTAGGTACACTCAACTCACAATCAGTTAGTCAGCTCGACAAAGTCGAAAAAAGAATTTTTTAAGTGCACTTATGGTTAAAAAATGTTAGTTTGGTGTGCGGTATGAAATGGTAGATGGAGGTATGAAAAAAGACAGACGAATTTGTAATAGTAATGAACTACACAGATTTTTGAGACGATGAGAAAGATATATGCGATAGGAAGATAAGCGCTATTAGTCGGGTCTCTGCTACTTTGTTCCTTCGACAGTCACCACTTCGCAGAGTCACTTTTGAGAAAGAAAGGGAACTGTGTAGAACCCCAGAACCCAAATGCCAGAAAAGGTTGTGCTGTGGTTTTCGTGAATAGCTTGTTATTTAGTTGAGATGAACATTGAAAATAATGTGGTTATTTTGGTTGGTCACCTAGAGAGATTGTCTTCTGAACATTAAGCAAAAAAGCTAGACGATAATAGGAAATTTCATAATTTCAGGAGCAAGCAATTTATTTTGGTCCATTAAAAAAATTCATCAGGTTTTTGTGGGCAGCAGCAATTCGTGAAAAAGTCAATTCCAAATCCAAGTGGGTTTTATGGTTTTATCGTAAAAAATATTTTTTTTCAATGTGGCTAACCTTGGCAAAACTATTTTTAATTTGTACATGATTTTTTTTTTCCAAAATGAACTTAACCCATTTCTATTGGTTTGTTGCATTGCAGGCATTTCACATGAGCCGAACACAATGCCTGAGATTGAGAAACATTTGCACCAATTGTCGCATTTACTAAGGGAGCAGGACTCAATTAAACTTGTCGTGAGACTGGAAAATTTGATTGCGAACAATGCCAGGAACAGGTATCTTGCAGTGGTCTCATGTATCGAGCAGGAATGCGAGGAATATTGCGTTTTAGGAATTGACTGTGAGAAAAGCATTAGTCTTGGTCTGGTTCTTGCCATTCTGTCACATACCACAATTAGACTTGATGGCGATGGGTAAGTTACATATTAAAACTAATTGAATTAAACTTTATATCAATTGCGTAATATATTAAGAGTCCTTTGTTAACTTTTGGTAAACAGCGGGTTTTGCATTACCAACAACGGAGATGGACTTCGCAGTCATATATTCAAACCTGTGTCGGTGCAGACCATGTGGACAGCTCTGCAGTCACTGTACCAATCTAGGTGAATAAACTTTAGAACAAAACTTTTTTAAACATACGTAACAACTTGATTCTCTTATTTATTCTGTGATATATTTATTTATTTAATCTAGTGAATGTGCCAAGAAGAATAACAGTTACCAAGTGTACGCCGTTAACCACTACAACAAGCTTTTCCAGACGTATAAATCTGACACGGAGTGTCTCAGCGAATGGAACGCTCTACCAGGCGTTGAAGTCCGGCGACCTATCACGTCGGCGATGTAAGAGACTTCAAATTTTAATTAGGAAAAGCGCAAACAATATTGATTTTATATGAAAGTAAAGAATGTAATTTAAAGATTCGCAATTTTTTTTTCTCAAAAGGACTTCGGAAGAAATCACGCTGAAAGAGAGGATCAGCAGTACCTTGAGAGAAATTTTGCTAAACGAGAAAGATTTGGACGAGGTTACTTCCAAGGAGATCAGAACAAAGCTTGAAACTAAATTGCAGATAGATTTCTCAAAGTGAGCTTTTATAAATGACAAGAAACAAGTTTACGTTGAGGATTATTTATTGGTGACTTTAATCTGAAATTTTGTCTTTCAGTTATAAATCCTTTATTGACGAAGAGATGCTACGAATTCTTGGTCAGATGGAGGCTCCAGCATTAATCGTTGACCATTTGTATTTAGGCACAGAATGGAATGCTTCGCACCAACAGGAATTATCCGAGAAAGAGTAAGAATAAGAAAGTGACAAAATCCTTATAAATATCTTTAATTTTAATTGAAGTATGTGTTGAGTAATTTTTCAACGATTCTTTTCAATTAAATTTTGATACATATTTTAACATTTCGAATCTGTTTTGAATTTTTCCAGAATTAGCTGTATCCTGAACGTCACGGCGGAAATAGACAATTTCTTTCCGGACATGTTCCGATATATGAATATTCCTGTAATAGATAATGAAGAGACTGACCTTCTCCGATATTTTAATGATTCCTATCGTTTCATTAGCCAAGCAGTGAAAGAAGATAAAAACGTCTTAGTTCATTGTAAGATGGGCATTAGTAGATCAGCAACAATTGTGATAGCTTACGTAATGAAGACTAGGAATTGGGATTTGCCAAGATCGCTGGAGCATGTGAAAAAGCGTCGTACATGCGTCAAACCGAACCCACATTTCATGAAACAACTTGAAGTTTATGAAGTAAGAATACATGACATGACAGTTTATATTAAACTTTCTTTTGTATATTTTGGAAAATTAACAAATGAATTTAAATAATTCTAGGGAATTCTGGCTGCAAAACGCTATAGTAGCACACTTGAGAAACGTTCAAAATCAGAGTCAAATCTGAAACAAAGTGATATCGCTCTGTCCACGCCACAGGATAGAAACTTTTCCAGTTCAAATAATGATATTATAATTAGTGGAAATGAGGTTAAGTCTCCGAGAAAATATTATAATACAGCACCCGCTCGCCTGAAACCAGAAAAAATTGGAAAAATTTGTGGAGATCTTCTACGACCGAAAAGTTGCTCATGCGCAGCTATACCACTTTCTTCAAATATCTCCAAATTTAGTGACATTGTTCCTCCTGAAGTGATGGATTCTTTCACGGAAGCTGTGCGCAGTCTGGAGCAGCAGCAATCCTTGCCTCCAGACTGTCGACTTAATTGTCCAGGTAAAAAATTTGTATGATTTTTCGGTTTTGTTATGTATAACATTGATACAAAAATAAAAGTAATCACTGATTTAATTATCCGTTGTGCAGATGCCCCAAGCCAGAAAACAGAAGTCCAAGGGATCGTACCTGTTGTTCAGATATTTGATGATAGTCAGGTTGATTGCAGCATGGATACTGCAGAAACTCCCCAATCCGAAATGGATCCTCCACCCGCTCCATCGATAGAGCTTCCAGAAGATATGTTGGATGGCTCAAGTAGTCCCAGTAGCGGTAACAATAATTCCAAATCCCTTGAACTAAATATACTGCCACCGTTGGAGGAGAAGCCTGATGACCCGAAATCTCCAACGTCTCAAGATTCAGATTCGACGAGCAGTAGGAAAAACATCAGCTTGAAATGTTGCAGAAAGCCGTTTAACGGTCACACCTTCTCAGTTTCTCCCAACCAGGTTATCAATATCAGTAGCGTACTGGATTCAAAGTTTAGCGTCAGACGTCTCGTAAATGAATTCGAATCACAAAGCAACCGTCAGCACAATTCACTTGTGCCGTCTTCCATAATTCCCACTTCAACTGACAACAACACTACCGTGAGTATAGACACTTCCTCGCCACTAGGAGTCACTCGACCCTGTACCAATAGAGTCAAAGCATGGATAATGAACGAATCTTGTGAGATTAATAACTCGACATCTGAAAACGACAAGGACGATGGCTCTGCGCAAAGCAGCTCGTATGAGTCAGATGCGAATTCCAGTGGAGATGATCGAGTGTCGAAGAAGTCGGAAGCATTTGGATGTTTGTCTTTCCTGAGAAGAAATTCTCACCACGCACATTTCAAAGCGGACAGATTCACGAAGGAAACCAGCGCACTGATAGACACGCCACGATGTTTCAAAAAGTCTGGCGACTCTCCATGTCGATCTAGGGATAAACTGAAGGAAAAGTCTTCCTACAAAACGAAAATTAAATGGCCTATATCAGACGTCTTCTCGAGTAAGCTGAAGGAGAATGAAAATAACAAGCCAGAGTTTCATCACATGAAAACTGGCGTTGTGAAGCAGAGACTGGAGGCGTTTGAAGCCAAGTCCACCATTCCTCTTTCAAAGCAGCAGCAACTTTTCATCAGATCTCATAGTCGGTCTCACAGTGCCACCGGCACTTCCACAACCTATCCCTACGACAGTATAGAGCCGTTGAGTTATGGTCATCAGAGAAAGTCCTCCTTGCCTCAGCTAAATAATTCATCAGTAACAGATTTTGATACCTCCTCGCTTCCACATCGCATCCCCATAGTTAACCTACATGATCGAAAAGGCTCCCTCGATTCCAGCGTGTTCAGAACATTTCCGAACGCCAACTGTCGATCACTTACAGTTCGAGGGTTTCAGTCTAATTCTAAGTCACTTTTTACATCCTCTCGTTCGAAGTCGAACAACATTGGATTCAATTCTTCTTCCTCGGGGAATAGACAGCAGCACGGAAGCACACACCCTCTCACACATCTGCCTACAACTTATTTATCTTAATGTACAGTTGTTTAGGATTTATTTAACCAGTAGTCTAAGGAAAATCTCGGTTTTAACGTAAACTCTTTTTTATGGATCCTATTTAAATACGTTTGTAGTACATGTAGTATTCCTTAATTTCTATACATGATACACTATAAACTTATACACACAACACTAAAATATATTTTATAGTTCGAGTGTTAACGGCAACGAGCATGAATATATTAACGTGTTACTACAACTATAAATATGTATACCTTCGTAAGAACCGGAAACGATTTTGGTAAAAATAGAGTGAACGATGCTGTATGACATTTATGCATTTAAAAGATTAACAGTTTTGAAATTCATCCCTTTGTGCCGTTGAAGGTGCAATTCAATTTGGACATTGACTTAAAATGATGAGTGAATTGAATAAATACCTACATTGAATCGAAAGTGAAAATTAAATAATATTTTAAACAGTTTTATTTCATTTATTCTCATCATTCATCAGTAAATAAGATAAGAGCTTGCATTTACCCACTAAGGTCGAGCACAGCCGACAATAAGAACCATTCATTATTCATGTTTACTAGAAAGTTTAGCTAGACTTCTACAATTTAAGTTGACAGTAGTAAGAGTAAGATTGAGCGGCGCATATAAATCCGTTATTTAGAAATAATAATAAGACAATTGAATAGATTACTCATTTTCGGCATGATTAACTCGTATTATAAATTACACGTATCAAGATTGGAATTGCTACGACTGGAATTCATCACTTCTTCAAAATGCGGTGCATGTCTTTCGTTTGCTGTTTCATTCTGAAATCAACATCTTCCGTCTTGTGAGAGATCCGATCTATCATTTCATTCTGATCATCCATCTCCTCGTTGAGACTCATGCCTAACATTTTGAGACGAGAAAGAGAACTGCCCATAATGTCCAGGTTACGATCCAGCATGTCATCAACCTGACCACACTGACCAGTACTGAAAGTCTGGTCTTGACGGTAGCGTGACCCCGGACCTTCATCGTTGTTTGACGTATCAAGTGTTTGCTGTTCCAAAATAGAGGCCAATTTGCTTTGCGATTGAGACTTTGATGGCTGCCCGTTAAGATCTGAGTTGGAGGAGGAACTTGTCATTGCGGTGGTTTCAGGCTTGCTGGAACTTGAGAAATAATTCCGGATGCTGCCGAAAACACTCTGAAAATATAAAGATTGTACGAACAAAAACCTTTTTAACTTCATTCAAACATTTAAAAATCTCAAATTACTAGAAACATTGAAGGTAAAATCGAATGGACGTACCTTTATCCCTTGAATGTGCTTCTGACTGGTTCGAAGGGAGGAATTGATCTGATCCAGTTTGTGCTCAGTGTTTTGCAACTGCTCCCTTTGTTTTGTCAGTTCCTACAAATAATAAGATGATGATGCTCTTGTATTCAATGTGATATGTATCTGTAGCACTTAAAAATCCCAATAAATCAATAAAAATTTCTTTCTATTCTATCCTGATCCATTTTGCCACCAAGCGCAAGAGAAGAAATATTAAAATCAAAATCAAAATGTCCCGTGTATGTAAACTTGTGTATGTAAATGATCATTTAAATTACCTCAGCCGTTGCATTTCCAATTTGTTCAGATTCATGTAGCAAACTTAAGGACCGGAAAGAGGACTCCAACGTTCTTTGCTCAATCTTTTGCCTTTCCTCCATGAGCTGTTGGCGGCGTTCTTCAATTGTGGATGATTCGTAGGCTCGACGACCTGCGCCTGACCGGAGGAATGTGGCGTCATCAACATCCTCAGATGAGAAGAACGGAGTAGACTTATCGTAGCTGTAGCTGGAACCTGCCATTTTGCCTTGAGATTAAAATGAGTTTGTCCGAAGAGCTAAAAGAGGAGAATCCTAAAGGAGAGAGATTGCCCGAAATGAAACAATTAAATTCTAGCCTTAAAATTCCACAATTTAATTAGCTTGATTTTATTTATTTATTTATTTATTTATGGATTTGATTTGTAGCTTTTATTTATTCTGATTCGCAAGCTCTTCAGCAATCGAATTTATAAAATATAATAAAAATGTTACTATCAGCTGATTCTAATACACCCACCACTAACACTGAAATTACTGAAAATGAGAAAACACTACTCGAAAGAACAAGATTATTTAAATTTGATTGCAAATCAGTAATGATTTGATATTTATTTAAATTAAAAATTACACCGTGCGTGTAGAATTCGCCTTGTAGAAATGCTTTATGGTTTTTTAAAGTTAATTTTCTGGGAATTTGTTTACTGACTGACTTATTTCACTCAGAAACCAGCACTTCCACAGATTAAATTTTAAATTACATCACACAAGCTGGACCTAACCATTGTCATTAACTACGCAGAAATAATTAAAGAAAAGTTAAAACAAAGTTTATATTTACCTTCTTTGTTCAGCTTTGTCACCCGTGAGTGCAAAAAGAACCAATCAGTTCACCAGTCACAGGTGATTTATTTCTTCTTTGTGAAACGGCTGCTATAAAGACTAACTGATTTACTCACTGAGGCTAGACCACTGCTGTGATCTTAAAATCTTAATTAAATTGTAAAATGAAGCTAAGTGCTTTTTATTGTTGAGGTATACAAGAAAAGAGACATCACAGAATTGCACTGTGCAGTAACGACTTTTATTAACTGCACTATGTCGAGGTTGATTAATTTTCGTAAAGTTAGGCAAGGAGTGGTGTGGTTTGCTTTAGAGAAACTTCTTATTGGAGGAAACCACTTTCAGTTAGTTAACATTATACAGTGACAACGCTGTACATTAAAAAGAAAAATCTAGCAATTTGAGGTAGAACAGTCATGCAAATGACACTTTCTTGTATTTGATTCTATTCTACTTACTTTTATAAATTTTGAGAATCTACACAATGATTGAATCGAGGAATGGAGCTTTGTCACTTAAATTGTATTACTGCTTTTGTTTAAGAAACCAATGAGGCGAACCTTTTCACTTTTCACACCCCTCCACAACACTCAAAGTCACTCCCAACGTCTCGAGTCTTCTTTAGTAAACATAATGGCAAGGTGAATGATACATTTCTTTATTATTGCTTTGTTTGTTGAATATTTGCAATGTATTTAATTTAACGTTGTTAACTACTACGTATTTACTTCAACAGTACAGTGCAGCATATTAGCAATTTACTAACGAGAACCAGATTGAAAAATATTCTTCTACTACTAGGTACTACTAGTAAATAATATAATATTTTGATTTTGATGGCATGCATGGTGTGAAAGTGGTTTGTAATGAGTCAATGTCTTTTTACAATGAGTCAGCCACAGCCCTCTGCTGAGTCGTGCAAGTGCATACCACCGTCATCAATCCAAATCTTTTATTCTCTCACATTCTCGCTGCTATAATAACCATAATGTACTGTACTTCCACCTTCCACCTCCACACCAAGTATGTATCGTTCGCAAAAAGGCATGATTGTTTCCATCGAATGGGCACGAAATTGTTATGTCACTGGTGTTAACGAAGATTACGAATCCGTTGTTAAATGACGTATGTAATTTTTGTTAATAAAACGGTTTCCGCATTTTTCACAGAATCGTATTCTTACTCAAACAGTGATTTATCACATGATATGTTTATTTATGGTTACATATAATAATACAAAAATTCTTGTTTTTCTCTAGAATATGATACTTTTTCAGAATCAGATTCATAAACTGCGTAAAAATCCAGTAATCCAGATATTACTCATGTGTCATGACTAATGATAATGACTAATAGCTGGCAGAACAATTCCGTGCAAATGCGACTTGATCGAAACGCTATCTTCCTTACGAAGAATCTCATTTCACGTTCACAATAAAGTGTTTGATGCAAACATTGCAAACCAAGGTTCTTTATTGCATGCGATGCAAGATGCAATGCATATTTCTTGTTCAGTCAGTGATTAATATTCCATTGTTTGGAGTTAAAATGTTCACACATTCATACTATTTCATATTTGAAAGAGTTGGTTGTTTGTCAAAAGTGTGTATAGCGTGCCATAGTAATTCACACAGATCCGGCCACCAATTTGTGTTAATTTTTAGGAAACAAATTCGACATCTAAAACGACTTCGACTTTTCCCCATTTTTGATTTTTACATATTAACGAAAACTGTTTCATAAGAAAATCTTAAGTAATTTAATTTTTATGAAAACATACTTTTTTTAAACAGCAACTATAAATTCACTCTGCCTTTAAATTTTGAGACCAACACATTAATAATGCGATCGTAGGAGCATAATATGGCAAAAATGGTATGAAAGCATTTAGCATGATTAATCGCTTGTTGTTATGTGCATTTTTATTTTTAAATCTCGGATTTGATTTTAACAAAACAACAAAAACAGTAAGATGTATGTGTAGTCGAAATATATAGTAATTATACACTACATTTGTACCATTTTTGGGTCCGAGTCCGAAATATTTATGTAGTATGAGACCTCTAGGCTTGGTGGATGTTTAGGGAGCACAGAAATTATCCCGACCCCCTTAAATTTCTTCTGTAAACACCTCCTCGTCAGAATAGTCTATTGCAGGGGAAGGCTCCTCCGAGTTGTCGTCTCTTTCCAATCCAAGCGTGAACTTGTCAAAAGAGAAACGGAGCGCTCCGTACGTGGATACCGACAAGAGAGGCGATGAACTGCCACTGAGGCTCTTCACCTTCCTGTCACCCTCTGATTTCACAGGCGTGGCTCCCCCTTCAGATTCCCCCAAAAACGTTTGCATGGCTTTTGAAAAATCAACACAGTACGTTTCTTTGCGGGTCGGAGCTGGAACACTCAGACATTTTCGACCAAATTCAGCAGGTTTAGCAAATTCTTGTTGCTCAGCCACTTGCTCTTTCAGCCAAATCTCGAAACGACGTTTGGTTATCGCAATGACCTCTTCCTGCTGAACGTTGGTGAGGTGCGCAAATTTCTGTTTGACATGTTCCAACAAAATGTTATGTGGGACCATTGTTCTTGGTGGGGTTAGTATTGGCGATTCGTAAGGAAGGTCTTCTTCCTGTAACGCCGCCATAACTGGATATCGTCTTGAACCGCCGTCTTGTACCTCATGGAAACAACTACATGGAAGAGAAGATGTCGCTTTACAGACACACTGAATATCCATCCTAGCAGAAACAAATTAGCCAATCAGTGAAACTTATATTACAATTATTCGACTGGATTTGGAGACAGTGACAACACAATTAATTATTATCTTCTGTCTGGCTCGTAATTTCAATTTATGAACTTACTTGACCAGAAAGATCGAAATGATGAGTGATGACTATCGCTTCTTTATTAAGACTGATTTTTAACGGTTGTAAAAAGATCTGAATTTGTGTATCATTAAGATACAGTGCAGTGCTGAAGTTGAGGGTACTTACTGCAGACTGCATTGCATGACACTAAATCCGTATTGGTTAGGTTCCTAAATAATTATTTGTTTACATATAAAACGTAATAACGTATCTCATTTTCATAAAAAACGTTCCTAAACCTGCGCCTCGCTCGTATACGGTATACCAAGAACTGAACAATCAACTTTATTCAATCAATAAGTATAATTGGATGCATCCATGCAAGATTAAATGTATGTAAATATGGATTTAAAAAGAAATAATAACCTTATTGTTATTATCGCATTTCGTTTTACTAACTGCGTCCTTAATCACATTAACTTCATACGGGTTTCGTTTTCTTCGTTTAAATTAAGTTGAGTGAATTTGTTTCTCGCGACTCGAAATATGTATAGGTTTGTGATTCACAAATTGTGACATTGAGTACTTACTTTTTCGTCAAGGTTACATAGTGACAAGATAAGGGACAAGGGCATAGCATCTAGTTCCAGCATACCGAATACCGATGGTTTCCATATTTTTACATAGATTCTTTTATTTGTTGTAACTTCCACTTTAACGCATGTTGAATGTATGCATTATAAGTCATGTTATAAGTTATAACTTTATTCTCGTTTACTCTCGTTTCATTTTTCTTCTATAAGAAAGAAATGCACCGTCGCGTCATTTGCATTTCCAATTTGAACCTTCATTTGTGATTTTTCTGTTTCATAGTTTCATCAGCACACAATTACTTTGCATACAGCAATGCTGACAAACGTGGAGGCTTTGATCAATTGATTGACATTCTGGGGCTGCATTCTGTGAAAAAGGGAATATTTACCTTTCCCTGAAAATTACCTTACCCGCAAAATTACCCGCAAAATTACCCAAAAAATTACCTCGAATTCAGAGCGATTTTACCTTTCCCCGACATTTTGGGGAAAGGGAAAAACACAATTCCCTCAGGGAAATTGACCATAGTGGAGGGGCATAGTGAGCAAAGAAGCAACATTGAGTTAGATAACATGTGGCTCTGCACTGTGTACA